>OMNV01025466.1:0-20423 GCA_900303265.1 Brotula barbata
GGATGTGGGCTGACCAAGATTGATCCAGCCTGTCCAATCACAAGTCACAACATTACCACCTGGGCATGTGGGGGTTGGCGTTGTTGAAGGGGTTACAGTTGTTGTTGTAGGTGGTTGGGTTGTAGTTGTTTCAGTAGTGGTAGAAGGTGTAGGGACTGTACTTCTAGTTGTAGGCGTTTTGGTCGTCGTTGTTTCTGTTGAGGTTGAAGGCGAAGGGGTTGTCGTCGGGGGTGAAGGAATTGGACAGCCACAGCATTTGACTTTAATCTCATAATCAAAGCATTCCTGCTGAAGCCCTTGTTGTTTGTTGTTGCATACCAGACCAACGTTTTTATTGCAAGTTACATCTTGTCCCACCTGTGACATGGAAAGGCCTGGGTATAGAACAGCTCGGCATTCCACATCTACTGGGGTAGAGCAGATGTCATGACCAGCCACAATGATGTTCTGAATGGTCTCGTTGTCTCCACCATCTGGGCCTGATGTGGGCTGACCAAGATTGATCCAGCCTGTCCAATCACAAGTCACAACATTACCACCTGGGCATGTGGGGGTTGGCGTTGTTGAAGGGGTTACAGTTGTTGTTGTAGGTGGTTGGGTTGTAGTTGTTTCAGTAGTGGTAGAAGGTGTAGGGACTGTACTTCTAGTTGTAGGCGTTTTGGTCGTCGTTTTTTCTGTTGAGGTTGAAGGCAAAGGGGTTGTCGTCGGGGGTGAAGGGGTTACAGTTGTTGTTGTAGGTGGTTGGGTTTTAGTTGTAGGTGTTTGGGTTGTTGTCTTCTCTGTTGTTGTAGAAGGAGTAGGGGTTGTTGTGATTGTAGATGGTGGATTTATCGTTGCCGGTGTTGTGGTGGTTGCCGTCGGTGTTGTGGTTTTAGGTGTTGATTTTGTTGTTTCTCTTGTGGTAGAAGGCGTAGGGGTTTGTGGTTTTGTTGATACAGTTGATGGAGATGTTGATCTTTTGCTCGTTGAAGTTGTACTGGCCGGCGGTGTTGTGCTGCATTGTAATTTCCTGCAACATTTTACCCTTATTTCATAGTTTAAACATATGGGAGGAATCTGTAACTTGTTATGACATATAAGTCCTTTGTTATTGCATTCTACAGTTTGACCGAGCTGACTTAGCGGATACCCTGGATAATGCACTGCCTGACACTCTACTTCCACCGGTGTCTCGCAGATGTCATGTCTTGTCTGGATTATATGTTTGATGGTTTCATTGTCACCACCACCAAATCCATGTTTGGGGTAGTCTGAATCTATCCACTTTGACCACTGGCATGATATTTCTTGACAAGGTGTTTCAGTAACATGTTCTGTTGTAGTTAATTTAGTGGGTTTTGTGGTTGGAGGATGTTTTGTGGGACAAGCATTGTCATCACAACAAAGAACCCTGATTTGATAATTAAAACATAAAGCTAGTGGTCCTGGCTGGTCTTGGTTTCTACAACGGAGGCCTCTAGCCAGGTCACATTGCACCACTTGTCCTACATTATCAATAGTCACGTTAGGGAACTTTTCAGCTCTGCAGTGGATCTTGCTCGGCTTTTCGCATATTTTGTTTCCTGCATTTCTTATATTTTCATAGGATTCATTGTCTCCTCCAGGAGTTCCAAGTGTGGGAAAGCTGCTGTCATACCATGCTGACCATTGACATGGATTACATGGGGCTGTGACTGGTTCTGGGGACACAAATAATATATGAGTTTTATGTTAAGTGTGATTTTACAACTGAATACTTCATCAGTTTCCAAAACAGCACATCACATACCTGTCATGGTTGATGTAAACACAAAAGTGGTTGGAGACCGGCTGGTTGGAATAGTTGTCGGTGTGTTTGTGTGGCACTGATACATATCTCTGTGTACAGTACCATTTTTCTCACAGACAGCTGTGATGCAGTTACCATTCCCATCAGTTGTGTTGTAGATGGTATAGCCGGGGGGATACTTGTTTCCATTAAATATGCAATAACAAGCTGTAAGGAGAAAGGATCTATCAATATATTACGAAGGAAAAAAAACACGCCTAATGCTTCCACACTAAGCTAAAATAATCTAAAAATGTTGTCTTTGTGTCAAATGTTTTCTGTCCTCAGATTGACCATACAACCAAAAATCCACTCTAGAGAGTATATCTGAAAAGCTTAGTTTTTGGTGAACAAACATAGTGTGCATGGAGTAGTAAAACAGACAGCAAAACTTAATCTTAAACTTAATCTTAGTTGAACAACAAAATAATATAAAATAAATATCACCACATACCTTGGGAATCATAATGGCATTGGATAGTCATGGAATCGCATGTGCTTTACGGAGAGAAATCATTGAAAAATAATTAAGTTCTTCAAGTGGGAACCTGCCATAAAGTTATATTCCTGGAGCTTAGCATAAGTAACAGACCTACCATGTGTGACATTTTTCAGTTGTTGGTACTATATCACCATTATTATAATGTTTTCCTTCATTGTCGTAACAGCCACAATCCTCATTTGAAACACATTTCATCGTATCCTCATCAAAGAATGGCTGAGCAGGAGGACATTTAGGATAGCATCCTAATGGAAAAAGAAAAGGCTGTTAGCTGTGAAGAGTCCATTTCATTATTTTAGTTGACTGATCCAAACTAGTGCTAATACTGGGGTGTAACGATTCATCCCTTACATCTACGCATCAACTTAAATTTCAATGATCCAACTACATCAATATGTAAACAAAAAGTCAGCCCTAGTGTCACTTGTATCGATCGTCTAAACTTTTTTTACAATGCAAATAATCGCAATGTATTTAGCAGGACAAATGTTGGAAATGTGGATGTATTTTTTTGTACTGGTAAATGGTAAATGGACTGCATTCCTTTAGTGCTTTTTTCCAAAGTGCTTTACAATGCCTCACACCATTCACACACACACACACCGACAGCCGAGGTAACCATTCAAGGCTCACTTGCTTGTCAGGAGAAATTTGGGGTCAGGGTCTCGCTCGTGGGCCTTCCGCATGGAGGAGCGGGAAATCGAACCGACAAACTTTTTTTTGCACCGCCACACATTGGAAAAGTCTTCAAGATTGCCACTGCATTTTGGTGAAAAACCGAGCTTCAAAGGTGGGATCACGTTGATTCGTGGCAAGAAAGGACAGCAATATTCTTCAGCGACTGACTGAATCGACTTGATGGAATGCTGACAAGCCTGATGAAAGCAAGCACTGCAGAGCCTTGGTAGGACTGTTTCAGAATTTTTACAAACTGTATGGAAGAGAGTGGCCTTCTCACAAACAGGATACAGATGAATTCAACTACTATTCTAAATAAAGCCTTCATCGGTTTTGCTAAATCAGCTACAAAATGAGTTATGTGGTGATGAATGCAACTGTTAATCAAAATGCAACGGAGGAGCTTGGTGAAAGGCTGCTTGAACTCACTCTGAAAGCACTGGAAGCAAAAATAGCGTCACATCAAAAGGGAAGGAATCTAAAATAAAGAAATTCCATAAACTAACAAAGGGAGTTGAGCAACTGATGCTTTTAAACTAAAATGCGGCTGCTGCGCAAACAATGTATTGTGGTGGCTACACTAAGAACTACTGAGAGACATTCGCCCTAATGTTCTGCGGGCCTTTTAAGAGTTTCCGTTAGATGGGCATCGCCAGATTTAGAAACGGGAAACGAGAGTTCAGATAGTGGTTGTTTAGAGCAGTTACATAGTAATGTATTTAGTGTTGTACCGGTAAAAACAGTGATAATTATTTTTGTGGAAGGAATTAAACAATCAAGCTTTTGACATCTTACAAAACAAGTTGTCTGCTTTTTTCCATTCCTACAATTGGTGATCCCGAACATTGTTGTCAACTATGTCAACCCACAAAATTACGGGTGTCTGCTCTTCGAATGAAGCCAATACCATTAGCTTCTGCGCTAATGCTGTAGCGCTCAAGTTGCCTGAACTCTGGCAGAACAACCCATGGTTCCGGCACATCTAAGCACAACCCCCCCAATGGAGTTCTTATTGAGATCTTTTGAACAGTCGGAGATGGAGAAAGCCGATCGGATATTGTTGCTCGATGGTCTCGGCAACAGAGAACCATTGGAGCTTGTGGAAAGGATGTCAAGCATCTTGGGCTCGTCCAATCCTGCTTTCCTCTTCCTTCACATTTTCCTGCAGCGACTCCCATCACCTGTATGGACCGCCTTAGCCTGTTCTATGCTTTCCACCACCAAAGAATGCCATGCATTAGCAGCCGAAGCGGACAGGATTTTCTATGCCAATTGGCAGCAGTATGTGCACGCAATGCTCACGATGCAATGCCCGTCGTGCAGCTTCAGCATATGGGGAAATGCCACAGCTGCCACTCAGTGACAGCCGTGGGCATCGGCAGAGACAGCAGGCTGTTGTTCATTAAGGACACCATCTCTGGCTCGGGTGCACAATGCAGCATCCTGCCAGCATTGTCTGTAGACGCCCTGGGTGGAGGAGTCGGCCCCCCCACGTACGCTGCCAATAGCACACCCATATGAACTTATGGCACCAGATATGTGGAGGTGTGTCTTGGCAAGACGGGTTTCGGCTGGGACTTTCTTATAGCGAACGAGTCACTTCCTCTCTTGGGTGCGGATTTCCTGTGCGTCTATGGACAATTGGTGGATGTGAGGAATCGCCGCCTGATTGACGTGGTCTCCTTTTGTTCATATCTGCGCATGCAGGGAAGGGTCGGGTCGATCCAGCGGTCCAACACGCTTGCAGTCGGAGATGAATATCACTGCCTCCTTGCCGAGTTCCCAGAGTTCACCACGCCTACTTTCTCATTAGCAGTTGCCAAACTCTACATCACCAGCACCAGCCCCCCAGCCTATGCACGCGCACAACGCCTTGACCCGGCCAAGCTTGCCATCGCCAGAGAAAAATTTACTACTATGGAACGTCTCGTCATTGTGTGCCTTTCTAACAGCCTGTGGGGGTTCCTCTCTGCATATGGTCACAAAGTCTGACAGAGGTTCCTTTGAGGATGCTAAGGTTGTGTTAGCTAATGCTGCCTTACTGGCATACCCGCCAACTGCCCCGATCGCTCTACGGACGCATCTGACTACTCTGTGGGACAGGTGTACGAGCAGCGGCTTGGTGGAGCCTGGTAACCGTTCACCTTCTTCAGCCGCAGATTACACAACAATTAAAGAAAGTACAGCACTTTAGACCGAGGGGATGAAGCTCCACCGCACCACAGCATGGCAGAAGGCCGGCAAATCGTTCGCGTGATGTGAAAGCCGCTTTTCAGGCCAGCCTCACAGATAGTAGCAGTGTCCCCAAGAAAGATCTCTAGTCCTTGTCTGCTGAGCTGGTCTAAAGCCAGCCACTGCGGGTCCCTGGAGACTTCTTCCCAACGCCACAAGTTCCAGGTCTGCCACCCGCCAGTGAGCTGCACTCCCGGATGATGCTTGTGCTTTTCTCCCTGTCCCCACCTCAAGGCACAGCCTACCACAGACATATGTTCCTCCAAGCCAGCAGTCGGCCGGGTATGTCTTTATCCGGTCACGGTGCTCAACGACTATCCCTGCTGACCCCTTATGATGGCCCCTTCCATGTCATGGAGGCAGGGGACAAATTCTTTGTGGTTGAGATTGGAGGGAAGTCAGACCATCTCAAGCTGGCTCACCTGGACTTGGACAGGCCGGAAGAACTGGCGCTGCCCCCACAATGTGGACGACCCCTTTCCCCGACCCCTGCTTTCACCCCTGCCCCAACTCCTGCCATTGCTCCCACTCCTGCCTCGACTCCTGATAGCCCTACTGTCCCTACTGTTATTTTTGTGGAAAGAATTAAACAATCCATCTTTTGGCGTCTTACAAGTCAAGCTGTCTGCTTGTTTTCCATTCCTACGTTCCCACAGTATGAAACAGTGTGAAAATGATGGAGATGTTTGAAACACTAAAACCACTCATGCTAACAAAATTAATGGTTTGAAACCAAAATACACAACAGCAAAGAGATGGTACAAAAAATGGAAGAGTGGTTGCACCACACTGGGGATTAGTGTGAAAAGGATAATGATAATGACGATAACGATGAGGATGATGATGAAGCTGACGACAATGATGGGACAATGAAACTATGGTCGATGATGATGTTGAGCCTGGTGACAGTGTTTCTCATGTGGATGGTTAACCATAGCATAGGCGGCTCTATTATGAGTCCAAAACATCACGCAAAAATAGTGCAACTGGCCAATAAGAACAAGCATTTTTTTGAGTGTGCACTTTAAGGATTATCAAGTAAACAGATTTGTTTGTTCATTCTGAGAATGGCTTTTACCTGTTTTTGCAAATGAACTCATAAATAATATGCGAGAGGTCATATTTTGATTTATTTTACACATTTCATCCTTTCCTGATGCACAACGATGAGTGCGGTCTGTTCCAGACCAAATGCGACATATTGGAGCGACCAGCTACAAAGATCTGTCTTTTACAGGAAGTTTCGTCATTTTACAGTACAATTACCGTTTTATCCAAATTGTTATGTGCAATATGGGGTGTGTGTGTATGTCTGTGTGGTAAGTGGTGTGTGATGCTGCTGTTAGGACTTCACCTCCACGCTAGATGGCATAGGCAGTAATCACAGCAGGCACATATAAAAGGGGTCAAAGGTGAACAGGAAGGAAGGGACTTTTCAGCCGCGGGTGTGTGTGATTTGTCATACAAGCTCGTCCACATTCATGCATTGCATCATTGGCTGATCATTTTTGGCTGAATATTTACTGTATCAGTTTCATTCATTGCAGCTCTAACTGAGCCAATATCGTCCTTGTACTGTATCGCAACCACCCATCAACCATGTTAAAATGTATCGTTGCACCCCAATAATATACTACTAAGACTGAACCCTTTATGTTGATTGTACGTTCTTATACCTTCCAGCAGAGGAATCTGTGAGGAGCAGCTGCCTGAGAGATTCCTGCAGGTTTTCATACACGAAGATCCACATGGCTTGTAGTGCCACTCGCATTCACCAGGAGGATTGTAGTAATCGCAGAAGACAGCTAGGAATGAGGAACAAATCTGTTCAGTAGGAGTAGGTTTCACAAGTACGCACACATTAGAGAGGGAGGTGAATAACCACGGTGGGGCGTGTGGAACACAGT
Organism: Brotula barbata; assembly: GCA_900303265.1. NCBI lineage: Eukaryota > Metazoa > Chordata > Actinopteri > Ophidiiformes > Ophidiidae > Brotula > Brotula barbata. Next base: position 7,127 of record OMNV01025466.1, read on the forward strand.
GATCTGGTTGTAAGGGAGTATGCAGGGAGCGTAGAGCATAATATACTTGAATGAAGATCTTGATGATGGTATACCAGTTTTGTGGATACTCACGACAGGTCTTTGGGCTTCTCCAGGTTATACAGATTCCCGCTTGATTACAGGACTGGGCATACGCAGCTACAGCAGTGCAGAAACACTCGCAGTCTCCACCAGTGTCACAAGCACACGAGTCAAATACACACGCTTCGTAAAACGGTGCTGGATCCACCTAAAGACAAAATTACAATTACGAGCTGCATTTGGCTGATGCTTTCATGCAAAGCGACGTACATATGAGAATTTCAACAACACAAACAGGGATCTGTTCAGAAGAAACAAGGACAGGAAGCGCCATAGCGCTCGGGTCCTGGTCCTGGTCCTAAAGTAGATAAGGACAGCCCTCGTTCTTAAGCCCTTACGAATGGAAACATGTCCCTCCCTTTTGCAGGGTGTTGATCTATACTGAAACCTTGACACGTGTGTGGCAAAACAAAAACCTACTGTGGAGTGGCAGGCTGAGAAGACGTCACTCTGTATGATGCTGCACTGTCTCTGGGCCCAGGACTGTCTGTATGGGTTTGCTGTGCAAGGGTTTGAGATGGCGTGAGCATCTGGGCAACTAGGTGAATCCTTCCAGCTGTTGCCAAATACCAAAGAGTTGGTCACCACAGCATGGCTCCTTGTAGTGAAGTCATTATTTGCATTGTCATCATAGTTGCCACACAGGCCACACACACGACCCTGACAAAATAAAAATAAAGATGTACATAAAGATGTCCAACTGTTTTGTAAACTTTGTAGCGATCATCATTCGGCCTTGCGTCAGTATTTCAGGGTTACCTTATGTTTTGGACTGAGCTTGATCAACAGACTGGTCCTCTTGTCCCACATGAGGATGAGTCCATTGTTGGCTTCAATGACCAGGTAGACTCCCTTTGTGCTGTACTTGAATGGAATGGTTTCATTTTGACTTAACAGCTGGTAGCTTCCTTCTGTTAGAATCAATTCTGCTCCCTGAACAAAAGAAGGAACAAACAAACATTTAATGTCACGACTGTCTTACACATTAATGCTAAATATGACACCAAAGTTAAACACTGTAATATTAATTTGTATGCATTTCGAGTTCATGTGTCTGTGTGGGTTTCCCCAACACACCCATAAAAACATGTGTGTTAGGCTCATCACTTCTGTCATTGCCTTCTGGAAATAATGGGTGGCTGCTGTAAATAATTATTCATAATTACTTGATAATTAATCTATTTTTCTGGAAGAAATGATACATTTTCTGTCGCTTCTATCATACATCCATGTTGTGTCCAGTGAACAGCGAGTGCAGCGCTCACTCAAATGAAATGAGACGTGTGTGCTGAAACACTGGGAGCTGAAAATGTTATAAACGTGTTTATATGACAAAAAGCTTCTGGCAAGCATGTGATCAAACACGAAACACGCCGTTATTTTCTGCCTAGGGTGTATCGGACTACGTTCTTGATGACGTTCTTGCCTTACCTACCACATCTCTTCACACCTGACAGCTACATGGACGGTTGGCTGGGGTGAAAGTCAGGACCTTCATTATTCATTTTAACATTATAAAAGGTGAAGATTAAAGCCAATACATGGGGAATATACTCAAGGCAGAGTAAATATGAAGTATTTACCTGGAGGAAGATCTTGATGGTCTTGGAACAGGTGGTTCCTGTGGTTCCGCAAGGGACGTTCTCTGTGATGACTCTGAAGGTTCCGTTGCTCTGACCACTGCCGCAGTAATCCTAACAATTGTTCATCGTCACACGCAAGCACAAACACACACAGATGCACATACACGTTTTTAGCATGAAACCTGATTCTATAATGTGTTCTGCTTCTAATGCATATCCCAGGCCAGGGGCGTTGGTCTAGATTGGTCTATATTGATATGATAACAATGATGAAGCAATCTACAACCAACAACAGTGGTGAAGCAAACCAGGGAGGTGGATCGTGGACAGATAGAGACCAAAGCTGAGAGGACATCTTCAGCCCAACAGCAGAACTCAAGAGGAGCGAGAGGGGAGAGATAGAGACAAAGTTGGCGGTACGGTGGTGTGGTGGTCAGCACTGTTGCCTCACAGCAAAAAGGTTGTGGGTTCGAATCCCGTGGTCTGTGTGGAGTTTGCATTCCGCTCTGGTTTCCCACACCCACAAAAACATGTATGTTAGGTTAATCACTCCTGCCGTTGTCCCTGACCAAGACAAAGGTAGAAGATCTGGAGTTGGTCCCCTTTGGTGCGTGTGTGTGTGTGTGTGTGTGTGTGTTTGCTGCCCACTGCTCCTCATACAAGGATGGGTTAATTTGCAGAGAATTAATTTCCCCAAGGGGATCAATAAAGTTGCCAAGTTCCACAAATACTGGCGGTGACTACTTGAGGTCAAAGTCTAGTTGAAATTAACTAGAGCCAAGATTAAGAGTGTCCAAGTATACAAGGCAAAGTGTGGAAGAGCCGAGTAAAACTATTTCAAGAGCTGTTCTTCAAATTAAAGAAAGTCCAGGAAAGGAGAAGAACGAGCAGTCAGAATAGGTCTCAGTGGAAACATGGACACTGTCATATCTTGGCAACATTAGAGACTGGTGAAGAGGATGAGGATGGAAGGACTTTCAAATGAGCCAAAGAAGAGCTTCTATCAATTCAATTCAGTTTTATTTATATAGCTCCAAATCACGACAAAGGTTATCTCATGGCACTTTACATGTAGAGGATCAAACTCTAGAATATGTAGAGACCCAACATTCACCATGAGCAAGCACGCACCATCACAGCGTCGTATGGGGTAGGTACTGTCATCGTCCATCTTCATTCTGATGGACAGGAAAGGCCAATGGCTTTCACGTCAACAAACTATGTCCAGATCGAGCGGGCGGGAGGCTCTTTGCAATGTCTTTGGACTTTGTGAATTTCTCCAGTATTTATACGGAAGGAAGTTTATTCTGCTCAGAACTCGTCTCCCTCTGACCAAAGCTATGACATCTTTGGCAGCTGGCAGAATGAAAGGTGGGTGCTGCTGTCAGCTCGTCATCGTAATGCAGATCAGCACTCCGGACTGCTATTCCACGTGTCTTCGAAAGACAAGCAGGACACGGTGGATGTCCTCAGTGTAATGCCCGTAGAAGCATTTCCGGTAAGCGGTACTGAAGTTCCAAAAAATAAAAAATAAAAAACAGGTGTGACCCAACTGTCTCCCAAGTAGTGGAAATGATGACACTAGGGTGCTAACCAAGGGTTCACAAGGATGATGACCTAACCATCCAGCAAGAATGTCCTATGTGGGGCCTACGCTTTGTCCTGCCAATGCTCAAAGTGCAAGTGTTGGCAGGGTTTCAGACAGGCCATCCAGGTCTGGTAACTCTGGTGGCCTGAAAGCTATGCTCAGATCCAAAAGCTCTCAAAATCCTGCCAATGACCAGGTGGGCCCTCACCACCTCTGTAATTGGTCGGAGAATACAGGTGGATTTTAACTTTCACCACAATGACCTTGATCATACAAGTTCTAAGAGGATTATTCTGCTGTTTTTGGACTCTCCCAGGTGTTGTTTGGAGATACAGGGCCGTGGTTCTGCTCTCCTGCCTCGACTTATTGAAGCATAATGTGACACAGCTTGGTACAGGTACAGCCATGACACCCTGAGATCTTGTGCTTTTGGGGGCAAGATGCTGATTCATAACTATGGCAGGGGGCAGAAGTGGACTCCGACCATTTTATCAGCTGGAACGGGTCCACTGACCTACCTCATCGATATTGGAGCATCATAGGATTTGAAAATGCCACGCTGACCAGCTGACGGCCAGGCAGGCTGAATCTCCTCAGTTTTCAGATATGTACATATGCTGGATGAAGACATATACATTCAGGCTTTTATCAGATGGTTTGATCCAAAGCCAAATAGTAACACATTCACACACTGACAGCCGAGGTAATGATGCAAGACATCAGCCTGCTTGTTGGGAGCGATTATGTGGGGAGGAGATGTAATGTATGAAACATATTATGACTTATCTTCTTGATACCAACCGTCCATAACTCTTGGAGTGAAGGAGAGAAAAAAGACAAATAAGAGCAAAGGACAGCACATTTCCATCCAAAGATGGTAGAAGAGAAATCTATGTAGGCAATGTCACACTCCAACAAGCAGAATGGAGATCCAAGATATACCAGTGAAAGCTGAGGATGGACATTATGGAACCAGTGAAACTGAATGGAAGGAAGCAATACCTTGACTGCAAACTCAAGCATGCAAATCCACCAGTGTGGTTGACATCCACAAGACTTAAGAGGACTCAGGAGGGCCTTTGATTGCCTGTGCTTCCCCTCCCTCTGGACAAACCTCCAACACTGAGTGTCCAGAAACCACTCGCAGAATCATTCGATTTGGGAAGAGGAGTGGAACTTGGATCTGTACTGGCAAGCAGACACCAGGTCATTCATCAAAGAACAAAAGACATGCAGCATCATCCTCAAGGTCAAGAGGCCCTATAAGATCCAAAGGAACACCAGAGCGGCGCTAGGCACCGTAGACTTCAAGACAATAGAAGAGGTGCCAGAAATCGTCTACCCGGGCAGCAAGGTCACAACAGGTGGAGGCGGGATCGGCAAAGTAAGCCACCTGTTGACCATGCTTAGGTCGATCCAGAAACTGGTTAGCCTCAGCATCAACACCAAAGGCGAGATCTTCAGAATCAATGTCCTCAATAGGAAGACCAAAGCCACCACCTTTAAAGGACTCTGAAGATCTGCTGGCTTAATAGGATCTCCAAAGAGGACCTCAGGGGCAGAGCTGGAATAGCAACCATCTAAAGGACCATTCAGTCATGCCATTATGTGTGCAGAATGTCCCCGAACTCCTTGCACAGGACAGTTCTACAGTGGACCATCAGATTTGCAGCCACAAGAGACAAGCGGCAATCGCTTGAAGCGCAGGCATGAGATCTTAAGATATCAGACATATTCACAGTTGCATATTGTTCCAGATTATGTGGACGTGGTGGAGGTATGTACTTTAATACTTTAAGATACTTTAAGTACAGTGACGGTGTGTTGCTGTCATACCTGAGTGAGAATATATTCACAGCTGCCGTCAAAAGTATAGCGCTTCTGATCAAAAGTCATGTAGTGTCCATCGCCGTAGATAGAGCAGGTTCTGTCGCACTGGTTGGTAGTACAATGCCACTTCCTGCCCATACAAGTGCTGTGAATTCATAAAGATGAAATATTACAATAGAAGCCCACACGAGAACCCAGTTTGTTCAAAGGATTTGTTAATAGACATATTCCACGTGACATCCCAGACTGGTCCTAATTATCTTGTTCTGGTACTGGTTGTTGGTTGCATAATCCTGGTTGTAGCTGTCTAATAATGATAACAGTTCTTTTTTTAAAGGTCTTTTGAAAATAGAAATCTTACAAGTAAAGAGTAAGTAGTCTTTACTGCAGGAAAATTAATAAATGGGTGGGAAGTCCTCTTCAACCGCCTTAACAAAATAAAACACAACACACACACACACACACAATACAAATAAGTTGATGGTGACGAGTGGAAGCTGCACAGTGGAAATTAAAATTACTGCTGTTGGTTCTCAGCTTTCTAATCTAAATGATGAATTCCTTGATTGCAGCAAAAGTCCAGAGTAGTTTTTAGAACACGTGAGGACGAGTGCAAAGGTGCTCACACAGCAAATGTGGCCAGAATCAGTATCTGGTTTATGTCAAGTATAAACCTGGTACAGCAGCTACATCAACTATCGATCAGATGATCATCTAAGTTTTACACCATGATCTCAGTCCTCTGGCAGTCACCTACCAGGTGTTGCAGTCCACCTTGATGGCCTTTCCAGGTCGGTAGAAGACCCCATTGTGTATGCAGGCGCAGTCCTCTGGCTTGACGCAACCTCCGTTACCATCGGATATCCTCCCTGATGGACACATACAACCGGAAACACACTCTGTGCTCACCTGGAGAACAGAATGGACAGTCAAGTAGATACTTGTGAGAATTACTCCTATTACTGCAGTAATCTGTTCAGCTCCATCAGCACGAAACGCTCAGTTGGTACGATAAACGCTGCGGAAATAAGAAGGTGCATTCAAATATTGTAATAAGAAACTCACGCAGGTCACGTCTAACATATCGCAGCTCTCCTGACACTCTGTTCCCTTTGCAGCTGGACCAGCAGCAGAACAGTTGAAGAACACCATGGGATCAGAACAGGTCTCTGAGGAAAAGGCACCAGTCGAATTACTGCATTGGTTTTCATTTCAGAGAGCTTCACACCATAAGAACAGATTAGACAGGGAGCACGTGGCAACGTCAAGGCATCACATCAGTGGAAAAGGAGATCGCTCACACCTCACACCTTAACGAAAAGGTATTTTTCATTTCACCGTCATCTTTTGAATAAGAAGGGAAGAGCAGCAGGACTGTCTGTCTGCTGCTCTTCAGGTAAAACCTCATTCACACTTGGTGTTCTGTCACCAGTTGAGTGCGTCCACATGCTGTGACACAAGTTCAACCTACTTTCCCGTCACTTTATCTCAAACCGTTCCCTACAGACAACATTTCATTTCTTCCCATTTCTTACTTGGCTCTCCATCGATCTCGCCGAAACAGCGCAGCTTGCCGTTTTTGCAGGTGCTGGTATAAAAAGATTTGAAGAAAACAAACCACATTATTTCACATCGTAGCGCCGTTCAGGACATTTTCACATCATAAGCATGATTCTTGATAAGCCCGAGTCACAGCAGGAGCACGGTAACTTTAATGTCCGTACCACATGATCCCGTCCTTGTTTATCACCTGCCCGGCAGGCACCACGGAGCCTTTATCGTAACAAGGGCAGGCCTTGGCCGGCACACACTTCCCCGACTCGTCCAGGTAGGTTCCCTCCGCACAGATACAGCCGTCGACGGGACGGAAGGAGGAGCGGCAGCTTGGATCGGCGGCGCCGACGCAGCGACAGGTTCGACCGTTGGACGTGATGTTGTAGGAGTAGACCGTGCCGCGGGGACACGAGCTCATGTACTTGCCTGAGGAGAGGAAATGACCAGAGTGGTTTGAAAACTGTGATCGTTTTGGATCGTGGTCCACCGAGAGAGATCGGTGGTTTTGCATGTTGTGGACTATTTGCTGAATTATTTCCATCTCGATGATTATGAGTCCAATAAAAGAGGCACTTTGGTTCACTTTTCATTGAAATCCAAAAACATAATATGGAGCCGATTCGATGCGTCATGTTGATTCTTTTTCTTCTCTTTTGAGGAACATTCTGTCAAAGTTTCACCTTTGACTCTGATTTCCTTACAACTTACCACAGATGACGTCCCTCCAGCTCCCGATGTGGACGCCCGCCGCCGTGCAGGCGTGTACGTAGGAGGAGACCACAGCGCACATGCAGTCCTCGCTTTTCTCACAGTTGCAGCTGTCGTACATGCAGTTCTGTGAGGACACGTCATTCAGGGTCAGAGGGGAGGCGTGCACAAACGTTGTCAGAAAGAAAACGGCGGCGGCGGTAACACTCACCGCTCGGTACGGTTCGGGACTGATCTCTGAGTGACAGGAAGCGAAGACTCCCTGAGGATGGCTCAGCATGGAGCACCAGTGTTCGGCGTACTTCTCTGTCACCAACAAACAACCAACACATTTCACATTTGAGTGAGAGCTCCAATATCAGGACCCTCCATCCAACATCTCTGTCATTTCTAAAGTGTCTTTTATTTGGATTCCTGTTCTGGTCCTTGTGGCCATCGAAGTCTGCCTCGTGTTTTTATCACTGAAGACACGATCCCGTCGATGTTACATTCAATTTAAAATGACACCTTTCATACATACAGTACTACTCTCTCTCCCCTCTCCCACTCTTTTATTAGTTTGCAGGTTCTTCACAGCTCAATGCAAGTCTGCATTTGTCCAAAAGATTCCAACGTAGGAATTTTATTGATTAAATCAGCATTTTTTCTTGCTCTTTGAGTGTATTTGCCGCGAGTAGCGGTCAGAATTGCGTGAAGCCTACGTTTCTTTACTTCGGCGGTAAGGCGATCGCCTAGCGATTGAAGGATCGCCGGTTCGATCCCTGGGTCCACCGTGTCGAAGGTCCCTGGTCTAGTCCCTGACCCCAAATTGCTCCTGACAACTGAGTGGGCCCTGCGTGTTACCTCGGCTGTCGGTTTGTGAATGTGCGTATGAGAGTCAAACATCGTAAAGTGTTTTAGTGGGTCTACAGACGAGAAAAGCGCTGTAGAAATGCACCATTCAGCATTTCCATTCTTGTTTGTGTGTCCAGATTGGAGCGATACAGACTGAACTCCCCCTCTTCCTGTCCGTCACTCCCCCTCCTCCTGTCCGTCACTCCCCCTCTTCCTGTCCGTCACTCCCCCTCCTCCTGTCCGTCACTCCCCCTCTTCCTGTCCGTCACTCCCCCTCCTCCTGTCCGTCAAATGACCCAAACTGCAGCTGTGATCATGAACATCGTGAGTGTTTGTGAATAACCTACAAAATGATACAAAAACTGACGTCTCTGCTGTGGATTTTCAGGGATTTGACATAAAGAAAACAAACAAAGAAAAAAGCTATTTACAAAAGACTGTTTCCATTTGTCAAAATCAGTATGTAGTGGTAACAGCTGCAGGAGTAGTTCTCTCTTTCATTGTGAGAAAAAAATATAAAACCAATGATGTTGGTTGGCACGGAGACCGTCCCAAACTGTGAACGCTCACCGTTCTCCAGGCTGAGACTGCAGGGGTTCTCAAAGCTGCTCTTGATATTGGGGCAGCCGGCGCGGGCCTTCCAGCTGTTGACAAAACCGGCTGCCGTAGCATCTGGAACGCCGCTGAGCTTGAGAAAGTCGTCAGCCTGGTTGCTGTTGAAGTTCCCACACAGACCTGCAGGGAGACAGGATCCTGTTATTATTACCACATAAGACGGAGGATGAGACGGCATCATACGGACTTTAGTGACGGACAAACGTATCAACCAAATATTTGGACTCACTCGCTGGAAACTGCTGCCCATCTTCACTCCTTTTATCTTTTATTTAGCTTTTATTCATCACACGCGTGTTTACACAGGCCAACGTGTAACGCTCGCTGCACGCGTGTTGTGTTGTCTTATTATTCGGTGTCTGCTTACTGTCCAAGTGTGTCTGTAAGTCCACTGACTGCACCACTTTGTTCAAAAAAAAGTTTCATTTGATTTGATATTGAAATGCTCAAATTTTGAACATTCAGTCAACGGTTGGAGTGAAATAGTCCAACAGCAGTGGGCGGCCCTCGGCCAAAAATGATACCATATTTTTATGAGTCTACGTTTCCTGGTGGCAAATGAACTCCTGAAATACATAGTGGACAATTATTGGAGTTCACCCTGAGGAAAAGGGTTTTTCACAGTGACTCATTATGAACTGATCGTCCAAGAATGATAGCAGCCCTTTAGTATGAATGAATTCATGTCCTCTTTATTTCCCTCTTCAGTCGGGATGTGTTGGTATGATTTCATAGATTTCCCCAGAATGCACCGTGGTATGGTGGTTCGAGAGGTTAAAGGTTAAAGGTGATGTGATTGTATATTATTTGTGACGTATCATACATCCTACCCACGTACCACACGTCTTGGCCCGGTAGTCGCTGCCCACGGTGACGTACAGCTGCACGATGGGTCGGAGCTGCACCTCGATGGTCACGCCGACGGCAGTGTGGAGCAGCAGGTAGAAGGACGAAGCTCTGAAAGCAGAGATCCCTGCTGCAGAGTGAGGGGGGGGAGGGGAATTAGTCGTGGTCGTGCGATGATAAAATGAGCGTGAGCGGTGCTGGAGTCCGTCTACAGTCCACACACAGAAAGACCTCTGAGCTGTGATATGATTGGACGACAGGATCCAACGCCATTCAGCCATTGATAACAAAGGGGGCGGAGCCGTGCTGCGGATGGTTATATTTCAAATGTCTGTGAAGGATCACGGAGGTCAACTGGACTTGACCGAAGATACTTCACAACATACGATAGAAACCAGAGACGTGCGGTGAGGCACGCCGGTCTACCTCCGATCCAGATTTACACGCGGAAATTCTATAGAAAAATGTTGATGTTTGGTTTTTTTTAAATCACATTTTGACAGTTTGATTATACTTTGAATCACAGACGCCCTTATTGGGAGAATGTTTTCACATTAGAAGAAGAAAACCAGAGATCAGCTGATGACACCAGCTACAAATAGAAACACGTACGGTCCAAATATGTCAGAGAGGGTTTTAGAAAGGGGGAGGATCCAAAAAGGGGGAGGATCCAAAAAGAAATCTCCATTCTCACGGCACCGCCTCCTTTTATGAAACAAACTGAAAGGACGGCTCCTGATCTGGCACTGAGCAGAACGGAGCGGAGTGCAGTAACGTCTCACCAGCAGAGAATGGAAGCTGAGTGTAGTGTCCGTTCACTGAGACCTTCCCACTGGAGTGGACGGTGATCACCTGGATGAAAGAACACGTCAATCACACGTCAATCATCAGACGCCAACACTCCACAGCACTTTGAGCTTCAGAGACGCAGTCCGTTTACAATTGTTACCGCGAGATAACTCGGATGGATGTTTTCAAACTGTGGTCCGTGGTCCGCTCGTGGTCCGTGCCAGTGACTTAATAATGTCAAGTCAATTATATGAAATCAGTTAATGAATTCATAATGAATTCAATCAGTTCGCTCCGTCAGAGTGATGCTCCTCACAGTCAAACCTGAAGACTAAGTACAGGACTGGACTGGAGACAGGAAAGGACAGGAGACTGGCCCTCTCTACCATAACCCCAACCCATAAAACCAAAAAGAGGACCCTGAGCCGGCACACCTACAAAACCCCTGACTGAAGGCACCTTCACACCAAGTGCCAGTCCAAAATGTATGTGCTGTGTGTGTTGTTTACCGGCCTTGGTGGAGGTATGTGCTCTCTGAGTGCTGACTAGATGTAACTAGAATAGAACTTTGTCCTTTGGAATATGGAATGTTGTACGTTGTCCTGGATGTTGTGATGTCTATGTTGTTTAATTATGCATTGTATGTGTGTGTGTGTGTGTGTGTGTGTGTGTGTGTGTGTGTGTGTGTGTATGTGTGTGTGACACACTCACGTTAGCCCCTCCAGACAGGCCCACGGTGACAGACTTGAGACAAGTTTCACTCTCTGTTATGCCACATTGCACCATTTCTCCCTGTACCACAAAACGTCCACCGTCGCAGTCCTGAACACAAAACGCACAAAGAGGCCGTCAGACCCACAACACACAACACACAACACACAAAGAGGCCGTCAAACACACAACACACAAAGAGGCCGTCAGACCCACAACACACAACACACAACACACAACACACAAAGAGGCCGTCAGACCCACAACACACAACACACAACACACAAAGAGGCCATCAGACCCACAACACACAACACACAAAGAGGCCGTCAGAGCCACAACACTATCTATCTGTCTGTCTGTCTGTCTGTCTGTCTGTCTCTCTCTCTCTCTCTCTCTCTCTCTATCTATCTATCTACATCTGCACATCATTCTCTCAGTTACTTCACATTAAGGTGCAACCCTCCTAGATGCAAACTGACGTGAGAAGGATGCAGGAAGTAAATGTTACTGTGTGTAAAGTCAGAGAAACGTTGATGTGTGTTCTAGATTTTTCTATGTGAGTCTATTATACAGACAACTGTAGTGTGGTAATGGAATGGCAAATATCTAAAAATGTGTTTTCCTTTGATCATTCAACTTTTTAAAAGTCTGACGTTGACTTACATATATTATATACGTATATTGAACATGAACCACAGAGAACTGGAGAATCTGATCTGAAAAGTCAGAGGATCATGTTCTCACCTTAGCCAGGATGTAGGAGCAGTCCCCGTGGAAGGTGAACATTTTCCCATCAAATGTGTTGACGTGGGCTCCGCCCTCCACGGAGCACGTTCCCGGACAGCTCTCTTCCTCGCACGCCCATTGACCACTTTCACACACGCTGTCGGGAACACAACTCTTCATAAATTTATGGAAACATAACTAATTTGTGGCTGCAAACAAAAGCTTGGACTTAGTCTTAGTCTTTTTAAATCCAGACCTGTGAAATGAGGAAGGAGTAACACTTTAATGGTTACGGTGCTAAAATTCCTGCCTATTACTGTTACTGTTACTGTTACCATTACTGTTACCATTACTGTTACTATTACTGTTACCATTACTGTTACCATTACTGTTACTATTACTGTTACTGTTACTATTACTGTTACTATTACTGTTACTATTACTGTTACTATTACTGTTACTATTACTGTTACCATTACTGTTACTGTTACTATTACTGTTACTATTACTGTTACCATTACTGTTACTATTACTGTTACTATTACTGTTACTATTGCAAATTTTATAGCAGTGGGTCATTGTTAGAGTCAGTCAGAATCAGTCAGAAACAGTCAGTCACAGTCAATCAATCTAAGTCATTAGGTACTAGTAAAAAAAGATATGATATGATATCATATATATATATGCATATATGATATGATGATATATATATATGATATGATGATATATATATATATATATGCATATATGATATGATGATATATATATATATGATATGATATGATCCATATGCGCCATCTTTATGTGTGCAACAAACATTTTGTCACAATTAACTCAATTAAGTGGCCCAACTCTCATTTTGTACTTTGACAGTATTCACTTCCATGTAGTCACAGTACAGTCGTCACAGTTCTCCAACAGGGGAAGGTAAGGAGAGCAGATCCTGAAGGAGTTCAGTCTGGACCGTCCCGGTTCCTGTCCCTCTCTGACATTACTGTGTGTATGATGGCCATGATTCAGACCAGCTGTTTCCATGGTGCCGTGCTCTGTCTCATCTTGCAGACTCCGATCTATTTAGCAGACCAAAAAGGGTCTGGGGTGGACGAGGGCCTAATAGACGTCATACCTTAGCAGAAGTATGTGCTCTAATGAGAGTCCTTCTAATCACGGATTGCAGTCCAGAGACAAAAACTCACCATTTTTTGCAGTTGCTGGAGTAGGACTCCCCAGATTTGTAGGTTTTTCCGTTGTAGCTGCAAGAGCACTGGTCCAATGGAACACAACCCCTTCCATTCAGATCATCCAGCACCGTACCTGGGGACGGACGCAGTGTTACCACAGGGAAACTCTGTGTGTGTGTGTGTGTGCGTGTACGATTTATCTAAGAGGAATAAACTGTGAGCACGGT
>OMNV01025470.1:0-12033 GCA_900303265.1 Brotula barbata
TTTTTTCCCTGTCTGATAAAGTTCTCCGTGCATTCAGAAGACCCTAGCCTCGACTCTGTCCTCTCCTGTCTCTGGACTCTGTCCCCTCCTGTCTCTGGACTCTGTTCCAGCCTGTCCATGGACTCTGTTCCCTCCTGTCTCTGGATTCTGTCCCCTCCTGTCTCTGGACTCTGTCCCCTCCTGTCTCTGGATTCTGTTCCAGCCTGTCCATGGACTCTGTTCCCTCCTGTCTCTGGACTCTGTCCCCTCCTGTCTCTGGACTCTGTCTCTGCACTCTGTTCCCTCCTGTCTCTGGACTCTGTCCCCTCCTGTCTCTGGACTCTGTTCCCTCCTGTCTCTGGGCTCAGTCCCGTCTTGTCTCTGGACTCTTTCCCACCCTGTCTCTGGACTCTGTCCCCTCCTGCCTCTGCTCCCTGGGCTCCACCTTTTTTTCTGTTTACCCTTAGTCTGACTCTGTTTGAGCCCCGCCCACTGTAGATTGACTGACTCCTCTTCATCCCCTGGACCGTTTAGCTCAGTAATGAGTCTGTTTTCCTGCAGTGGTTTGTGGGTAAATGAAGTCTGTTGATAAAAGTAACATTCTGTCCTCATTCCAGCTGATGTGACTTCCAGCTGTGGCGGTGCAGATGGTGCTGTTAGGCGGTTTGAGAAGATCCGTATCTTAAAACATAGGAGGAAACGGCACCACGGCGCCACCGTCTCCTGTTCAGTGTCTTATCACGTCGACATGTGGATGATGTCATCAGCTCCTTCATAAAGGAGCTAAAGGGCACATCTGTATGATCTCATCACGCCATGCAGCGGGAAAAATCACTTCCACTCCAGCTGCCACGGATGTAGGAATCAGTGCAACGTGTGATTAACCTCCCAGATGACCCCGCGTGCTCTTCATCATGTGAAACATGATTACAGCCTTCTCGTGGAGGAGAGCTGCTGGAGGCTGATGTGCTGCGCTCTGACCAGCTGTGCTGCTCATTTGGACATTGAAGATGTCAGTTGGAGGTAATGAGTGTCATTGTTATAAAGACAATCCAGACGAGCGTTATAACCGCAGGATTCACCCTATGACACAAATAAGGACACGTTTATAAATCCAGGCTGCTGGGCAATCCTGCATTTATTCCATGTTCCTAATCCAATATTTAAGGACGTCAAATGGACAAAATAGGAGACGTCGCTGTCCATTTATTTAAATGGAGGAGAGAATATTTAATATTTGTTTCTTTGTACAAATGTTACTTGTAAAAATGTGATTTTACATGAAAAAAAGGCTGCAATCCAAACTTCAGGTGTTAGAAGAAGACGTTGAAGAACAGGATACTGTGAATAAATGTTACTGAAATCATGTTTGATATGTGGTTGTTAAAGGACACGTAGGCCTGTGCTCGTTAGGCTGCCTGGGAAGGAGAACACGTAAAGAGGATTAGAGACATGGCTCCTTTAAATATTATCATAGTCGGGGGAAATACATCACGTTCGCCTGTAATTGCCTGGGAAGTCAATGCGGCCCGTGGAAGCCCCGTCTTGGAGAAACAGCATTAATTCACGGAGCTGGGTCCCCGAGGACCTCCTGCGAGGAGGCTGACTGCAGACGGAGCGGACGGGGATCTGCTGAAGCTCGGCTCCTCTCTCAAAGCTTCTGTCTTCCTGCGCATTCCTCTCAAAGCTTCTGTTGTTTCAGTTCCTCCTCAACACTTTTGTGTCTCTCTCTCCCTCTGATCCACGTCTTCGCAGGTTACCGCACAATCCAGTCTTCCTGCTCCTGCTCGTGCTCAAGGGAACATCAGCAGAAGTTGAGACTTACTTTCCCGCTCATTATTTCCCATCACGGTGATTCAAAGATCTGAGAGGAAAGGAAATGTTTGACAAATGTAGGAAACGAAGCGCTTGGTAAGAAGGAGACGAAAACAAGGTACAAGGGAGAGAGAGGAAGATGATAGGGATGATGTCATCCTTCACATGAAAACATCATTTAAAGCTACAAAATAAGGCATGACGCTCAAGCGTGATGAAAAATTATTTTCTGTACAAAAAAAGACCTTGGAGTGCTTATTGAGCTCGTAAATTAACCCCTATAAGTTCTGTTGCTATGGTTACCTGCAGTATAATTTTGCACTCACATAGAGCAGTGATTGAAGTGAGATATGTTTAAGTTGATGTATGTTTTAATAAACGTATGTAAAGGGCCGTATTACATCATGTCACATCTCAACAGGCAATTAAGACTTTTTTATTATGTCGGCTTTGTTGTGATCGTAGAGAGACAGACAGGGACAACAGGGGAGAGAGAGAGAGAGAGAGAGAGAGCGAGAGAGAGAGGGGATGAAGTGCAGCAAAGGGCACAGGCCGGAATCGAACCTGTGCCGCTGTGATGGTATGCACCAGGTGAGGATGTCTATTTTTTTGTCAGCGTCTTCTTCTTCATCCTTGTTTTAACTGGTCTGTGTGTTGACGTGGGTAAGGACGGAGGTAAAAAGAGAGAGAGAGAGAGAGATAGAAAATGTGTCTAACCAAAAACCACAGACTGACACAAATAAATAAATATCGTTGTTATTGTCTCATTGTCTCATCTCCTCCTGATTTTCCTCTGTTTGTTGTCAGTTTGTTCATCGGTGAATCTTCAGTTTATCAGAGATCATCCAGAGAAAATCGTCTCCATTATTAATTCCTCCAGTGCTCCTGTGGTGTTGGGACTTCCCCCCTGGGACTGAGGGACTGAGCTAACAACCAGGTCCTGGAGTCAGTCTCACTGTCCCTGAGATGCTTAGGTTCCTGCCTCCCTGGAGGCGGGGCCTCTGGACCCAACAGTACAAGTCACAGGTTCAAACAGGAAACGTAGAAGAGTCTAAAATTTATTCTTAGTACAGTCAACCAAGGATCCAAAATCCAAAAAGCCAAGATTCTCATTTTCAGTTTTAATCTTCAGCTTGACTTTGAAGGGAAAACAACTTTTTGAGTTATTTTTAGCTAGCTTGGTTTTGTAAAATAAAATTTTTAATGAGATATTTTGTTCTGATTTTGAGTTCTTAATTGTTTATGAACGGATCAAATGATACACAGATTTTAGTCTGTACTCAGGGTCAGGGTCACGCTTACAGTGAAGCAGTCAGTACGGCTGACAGAACGAAGCACTTCAACACAGGTGAGGCAGACCGAGCCGAACTGGAGTCAGACCATCCTGAGCCGGTCTGGATAGAGGGGTGCTGGTGAAGAGAGATTGAGAACAGCAGGATGAAGATCAGGAACACGGAGACCTGAAGAGGGGCCGGCACAGACGGATTAGAAACAAATGAATTTTTATTGAAATGACAGAAAAAGTCACATTCATTTCATGTTTATCTGAAAGCTGACAGATATCAGGCAGATTTTAAGATTTATTTCCCGAAACAGATGGAAGAATATCTGATTCTTTGTCTTTTCACTGTTGACGTGTTCACAACACACGTGTGCTGCGCGCACGTGTGAGCCGGTGGTCACATGATGTTTTACTCCGGGGTAAACGTCGCTCCAAAGACATGATAATCCTTTGTGTGCTCTGATGATTATTCCATTTTCCAGTCCTTTCACCACTAACATAATTTCTTTTATTTTTTACTGGCAAACAATGAAACTCTCAAAGACCGAAATCACAAAAGGCACACGGAGCGCCATACGCATCCAAATGTGCTGATTGTGATGTATGACTCCATTCATCATCCTGCTCTCTGTGCTCGCTCCATGTGGGCCCTGCAGTCGTCTTCATTAAGGCACATGTGCTGTTTGGTCTTTACAAGCCCTCTGCAGAGGAAAATAAACACTTTATTTAAATACATTTCATCAAACGCTGTGTGTGTGTGTGTGTGTGTGTGTATGTGTGTGTATGTGTGTGTGTGTGTGAGTGTGTCCTCTTTGTTTCACCTGCTGCCAGAGTACAGACACTTCTACTTACCCACTTATCCTGCTGGGGGTCGTGGGCGGTCCCAAATGATCAGGACATGTCCCTACCCATGATGCATCAGGCAGGGCCAGTGGGACTTTGGACCGAAAACTATACACAAACCTCCTTTTCTATTTAAATGTTATGGAAACTCTAACGTCATTAAAATGCCATTAGGATGTCACGGTCTGAGGCAGAGATGTCACCCAGATGGACCCACTGTCCAAGTCTCAGCAGTGGGCTGGAATCTTTGCAATTAAGAGGACCTGAAGTGCAGAGAAGACCCAGAGGGACGAGGGAGTGTGTGAACACACTCGAGTGAGCCGCTGTGGTTCTGACACGTAGCTGGACTGTTTGAAGTTTTATACGTCTAGGATCGATTTAGAAACATTCACATGCTAAATGTAGACATTTAAAAGATTCAGTTCTGTTCTGTTGGTATTTCTATTGTGCAGCACATGTGTGCAAACTGAATAGAAACAGGCCATTTTATGTAGCTCACAAAAGAATAAACTTTATGTATTATATTAATAATATTTGTAATATATTTATACATATAGTATGTATGATGTACACATTATATTATATTATATTATATTATATTATACATACGCACCCTGTGTGTCTACAACATAAGTGCAATTGCATATATATTTTTATATGTTTCACTCATACTTTATATTTCTATTCTTTAAAATTGTATTCTATTTTGTACTGTGTCTGACTCTGTTTATCTTTTTTCTACCTGTACTTTTTGAGTTGCTATAATGTTTGAACTCTTATGTCTTCTCTTCTCTTCTCTTCTCTTCTCTTCTTTTATGTCTTATCTTATCTTATGTCTTATCTTCTCTTATGTCTTATCTTCTCTTATGTCTTATCTTCTCTTATGTCTTATCTTATGTCTTATCTTATCTTATGTCTTATCTTATGTCTTATCTTATGTCTTATCTTATGTCTTATCTTATCCTACGTCTTATCTTATGTCTTACCTGATGTGTTTCCCTTGATGATTGGTTTGAATCCTCAGAGATGAGGTCTCCCTTTAAGGTCCTTTACCTTTGTTGATATCCACATCACAGCAGATGCTTCATGTTATGTGGGTGTATCAGAAAATAATGTGTTACAAGTTATAATATAGAGATGTTACAGATGGGTTAGTTTTATAGAACAGATTTTCTGTATCCAGATAGACAGAATGAATTTAAATGTTAAAGATACATTTCTAATAATCATCTGTTAGAATATGAGTATGACAAACGTAGACTCTGTAGATAAATAAATAGTACGTTAGAGAGGCAAAAACATCACACCGAGCTCATCCACAGATCACAGACAAAAGGGGAGGGGCCAAGTGGAGGCTGACCCCACGAAGAAAAGGACACAGGAGGTGGAGCTCAGATGGGTCCGTGTGTGTGTGTGTGTGTGCAGAAATACTAACTGCGGAGGTGTGTGTGTGTGTGTATGTTTACATCAGAGTGTGTGTGGGGGGAGATGCACTGAAGCGTATCCCTGAATTGTTTCACATTACAGAGGTTAGCTGACCTTCTGCAAGCTAATTAGGCTTTGCAAGAGCAGAGATAATGAGAGGTAAGCACGCCGCCTGGGTGTGTAACACACACCACTCCACACGTACCGACACGCCAGCTGCCCACGACGCGTGCAGCTCCAAACAACAACGGCCACGGGTCAAAAGGAGCCAGCAGTTGATTGAAATCTACAGGCTTTCAATGGATGTGAAGTTTCTCTTAAGATCTCCACCAATTCATTCTACCTGTGGGGCCTAATTAGGCATGAAGGAGGACGAGGGGAGCAGAGGGGAGCGGAAAGGAGCGGAGGGGAGCGGAGGGGAGCCTAGGGGAGCCGAGGGGAGCCGAGCCCGGGATGTTTTCACTCCAGCGGCAGTGCCCCGGAGCGGGACGATAACATCATCACCGGTGACCGCTGCTCATTACAGCGCCGGCTGCTCTCCAGGACAAGAGCCGTGACAGGAATCACGTCCTCCAGAGGAGAGGAAGAGCAGAGGAAGAGGAGCGTCTGCTGTCATTTATTCATATCACGCAGTCATTACTTGGGCCACAGATCCCAGAGGCTGCCGAGGACTTGGCCTTCATCTCAGCTCAGAGAGATAATTCACCGAGACCTCACAGAGTTCACTCACAAATAAGTCATCCATCTTTCACACAGTCACACAGGACCCAAATAACAGGCTTCAATTTATCCACACTCAGGTGTTACAGCAGATTTAAAATACAGTCCAAAAGAATAAATATGTACATTTGTTTAATATATCTCCTCAAGTTACATCCTTAACTTTGTATCATTCTACGTTCATACGGTCTTTGTTTATTATTCTTTTGGTATTTCAGCCGTATTATGACAGGCAGAGCAGAGAGACAGACAAAAAACAAACAAACAGACAGCAAAGGCAAAGCACAGGAGGGAATCGAACCCATGATTCTACATTAGCTTGGATGCACTTTAACTTGGTGACCCACTGTGTGCGCCTTGTTTCTTGTTGCTGATTTTTGTCATGTGGAACCCTGACTTCCTGCCCCTCTCCAGGTCTCAGACTGGCCTCCTTCACCATCATTAAGAGCGTCTCATCTGGATGAGAACAGTCCACTTGTCCACTAAAGTGCGAACTTCTCTAAACATGCAGACCCCAAAGTATAAAGTCTTGAAGTGAGCACATTGGGAAACGTCTCGAGTAAAGTCCACGTGGCCGGACCCTTTACCAGACCACTTCAGGACCCTCCTCAGCGGGCTCCTCCTCGATGTGAAGGATGACAGGTTGGTCAGTCTCTGCGTTGGGTCGGCCTGTGTTGGTCTTCTTGTGTCTAACAGGACTGGGTCTTAGTCTAACGGGACTTTATCTCCGTTGTTTGAAGATTCTGACTCCATTCTACAGACTCAGAGCTCAGAGCTCAACCTGCAGGTGAGAGTTCCTGCTGCACATCTCTGCATGTTTAAGACTGAATATTTAAACGTGGAACAGTCCGATCACTGAATAATTCAGTGATCCTCATGATGAAAGTGTGACGTTTGGTAATGTTCCTGTCATCCTGACCATCGGGACGGAGGAAAATATACTCACACACACGTGAACCTGCATCACCACACACCACCTCCCACAGTAAACACAGATTTGGACCAAACATTCATTCAGTCATTCAAGCAGAACATGCAATACAATCAAAAACCAGGTTTTCAGGGTCCACCTGGACCGACGGGTTAAAAACGATGGGTTTTCACTATTAAAAATGATGGTGAATAACAGGAAGCCTCCTCTTTAACGTGATATGACGTGGTGTGTGAAGCCTTAGATGGTGTGTGGGTGGTCTTCCTCACAGCTCGTCCTCCTCCTGCACACAGAAAATCAAACCCGTAGAACGGCACACATGAATGGATGACAGCAAGGAGCTCGGTCACCTGTCAGGGTCTGAGGGGGCTCGCTGATACCAGGCCTCCGCAAGAACATCAACACCGCACCAAAGGATGAGGCGGTGCCAACATCAAGGTAACAATCTCAAAGTTACAGCCAAACTCTCCCGTTGTCTCCCGGAGGAGTGATGAGTTGGATGGAGGAGGCGGAGGAGAAGACTCTGATCCTCCTACATTCTATTCATGGCTGGACCCAAACTGAAGTGCCTGCTAAATATTCTCTTTGATCCAGTCTGGCTGACACAGATTGACTGAGATCCAATCAGGCATTAGACAACAAAGGGATCGGAGGGAGGACAAGCCGCATTCATGCCGAGTTCTGAGGAGGCCAGCTGATGGCGCCATCTGGGCCTCCTGAGCGGGCCCGTGGTCCATGAAAGGAGCCTCAGCTGCTCCACAGAGACTCCAGCAAGTCAGGCATCATCTGGTTCCTACATCTCGACCACTCTTCATCTAATTTTACTGATGTAAGATGAACCTGACCCCCGATTGGCTGCACGGAGGCTGGAAGTAACTCCTGAAGGAGGCGCCGTTAGAATAACCAATGAACAACCGTCACACTCGGCAGGAGAGTGGAATTTTTAGAGAAATTAAGGCTATTAGTTCTGATATTAGTAATTAGTCAGAGTCCTAAATCCTCCCACATTCCCTGGCAGCGTTATGTTTAACAAATTATGGTCCAAGTAATGAGAGCGTTTGATGTATTGGAGGGTTTGTTGTTGTTGTTGTGTTTTTTTTTTTCCCTCACCCGGCCCACTGAGTGAACCTTCTCTGCGTGGGCGTCTGCTGGAGGCAAAGTAATCCTTCTCGGTATCAGAATCCAAACAGAGCCCACATGAAAGGAAAGTACAATTACCAGCTTTATTCCAGATCAACTGGCCACCAAAATGAAGAACTCTAAAGCCCTTTCTGCCTCCGTCCATTCTCCCCGATGTGCACGACGAACCGCGGGAGGATTTCCTCTGAAGTCACAGGTGACATGTTCCATTTATAGAACATCATATTTACCTGATCATTTATGACACGTGTATTGGCCCTTTTGTTAAATATTTATTACTGAATTTAGATTAAACATCCAACCGCATATTTCAAAGATTAAACTCAGAGGAGTTGCAGATAGATTTCAACATCTTTCTCCTCCACCTCGATGATACTGGAGACGTTTACAGCTCAGTTTCATAGACCGGATTATGTGATTATGAATTTTATATTATATTATATTACATTATATTCAGATTATATTTAAGGTTTAAGAAGAGGAGAAAATCTGAGTTCCTTAATCCAATCAAGTGGAGCGACTGTTGGACGTTAGGGGTCTTCGTGCATCCTGTGTAAATATGGAACTTTTACAGGATGCAGATAATCTTATGAGAATGATGATGAAATATTAGTCCATGTAAACTTTGGTCCTAAATGTGAGACGTTTTCTAGATCAGACAGCTGAGTGTGACGGTGACCAAAGACAAAAGTCATTAATCGAAATCAGTGTTATCAACAAAACACGTCTTTACTTTTACAACCATGAAGATGAGATCCCTGCCACACACGGCGGTCTTCCTCCTCTTATGTAAACCTGTTGGATGTTACTGTGAACTCTATCCAGCTCAGATTACATTTGAATTTCTAATTAGTACTTTGGGTTCTTCTGCAGCTATTTATAAGCATTTCTAATCAGCTTGTCTCAGAATGATGATGATGTTGTTGCTCAGACTCGTCCGTCTCCGTACCCGGCTCCGTGTTCCGCATTTCCATTTTAAATTTAAACGCCGTCACGCCGGTCAAGGTGTGTGAGACTGACACTGACAGTCCATTTCCTGCTCTCATTCATTCATTCATTGTGGCCCATCATCCGCCTCTAAAAATAGAAGTGTGTTTCCACCCAGGAGAGGCCGACTGACAGGAGATGAAGGCACTTTTTATGTCACTCAGTCAATTTGTCACGCTGGCCTTCATGCCACACAATAGACCGCTTCCTGTGGATTTTAGAGGCCATGACCCAGGCTCGGCTCCTACGCCTCATACATTCAAATGTTGTAATATTTGAAATGAAGCGCAACATTATTATTCTTTGATGCATTGCATACACTATTATTATAGTTTTATGGACAAAATCTACATTTTTTTGACCTACAATGAGTGGAATTGATCTCTACATATCTAGAAGTACAGAAGGACCACATGGGACCTCAGATTAATACCTCAACTGTAATCAAATATATAAATCATTAATCAACACATGAGCACACACTAACAACATTTCATGTGTTTTTTTTGTTTTTTTATGAATAGATTACCTAACATGTAAATGAGGAATTACCATAGCAACGCTGTTTGAAGATAAGAGGCCGCTTAAGCACCTTTAGGAGACAGAAATACAAACTCATTTTTGCGAATGAAAAACCTTTTTGTTGAATGTAAGCAGTGAACCTGCAGAATTTAATCCTCAGATAAGATACGTGTCCGCATTATAACACACCCCTGCCTTTAAATTCTCTGTTTCTGGCACTGCGTTGAAATTACATTGCACGAGTTAACGTGCATGATGATGATGGTGATGATGATGATGATGATGAGGCAGAGATTTACTGTGGGGAGGGACGGACCAAACATCAAAGCGTGCATGCATTGCTGGCATCCCACCTCTTATGCAAATCATCATGCAGAGTTTTACATTTCCGAGGCCAGACACACACAGAGAGGATTGAGAAGGATGATGTAATGCTGTGGACGGTGCGGCCACGTTTCCCTGACTCGAAAATACAAAAACAACAGCGTGTGTAAAAGGAGCGACCTGGTTTCTCCGAGATGTGGGTCGCTGCTCTCATCAAACATTGACGCTTGAAAGACATTTCCAGGCTTGAGTGAGGCGATGCGATGATAATGACTTATTGAAGCTGCGGCGCCGTGCCATCGACTTCTGTCAAATCGATGCTGACACAAGCTCGTGCTGTCGTTTGCTCATCACGGTGAAATATTGCGTTACACTCCGTCCGCTCCGGGTGAACTGGGTGGATTTAAAAGTGCCTTTTAGTGTCAGGTCGTCATAACGGCTGACACTTCAAAGCAGCTATGTATGCATGAGACACACAGGCTCTTCTTTAAAGAACATCATTCTCTTGTCATCTCAAAAAGAGACATTGGAAGCCCAGCCAAACCTTATTATCGTCCTTTAGCAGGAATTTATTGATCGGTTCGTCCCAGTTCTGCTGCATCTTGATATTGCAAGTCGTCGCTCAGTTTCCATGATTATTGAGTCTGAAAGCTGCGTTCGCCTTAAAAAGGTCAGACAGTCTGCCGAAGGAGTGACATCATTTCTGTTTCCATCACAAAACAGAAATGACTGTCAGCAGCCTGAATGAAGACAGAATAAAACAGATCACCACAAAAAACATCAGTAAAATATCAGCTGAATCCACTCATACCTTAAATGAAATGATTGATGCGAGCATCATGAAACAGGAAGGGAAGGAGCAGATAAGAGATGTGTCATATGTCAGCCCTGCGCCTGTCACATGTGGATTGGGGCACAGACTCATGGTGGACTTTACAACACTACTAGAGGCGTCATGGTCCATCCATCCAAATGCTGCAAAGATAGGACCTTCAGGGTCACCATTAGAGCTCATAGACACACATACACCATCCATCATTCATTCATTCATCATCAATAATCCATCCATCCATCCATCCATCATCTATTCATTCATCATCCATCATCATCATCCATTCATTCATTATCCATCATCCATCCATCCATCATCATCCATTCATTCATTGATCCATCATCCAGCCATTCATCATCCATCAACCATCCATCCATCCTTCATCCATTCATTCATCATCCATCATCCATCCATCCATCCATCATCCATCCATCATCCATTCATTAATCATCCATCATCCATCATCCATCCATCATCCATTCATCCATCATCCATTCATTCATCATCCATCATCCATCTATCCATCATCCATTCATTCATCATCCATCATCCATTCATTCATCATCCATCCATCCATCCATCCATCATCCATCCATCATCCATCATCCATCCATTCATTCATCCATCCATCTCTCCGTCATCCACCATCATCCATCCATCCATCCATCCATCCATCCATCTGTAGCTCTGATCCATGTCAGGGTCATGGTGGGGGTGGAGTCTATCCCAGTGGTCATTGGTCTAAAGTCAGGGTTCATGGTGGACCAGTCTCCAGTCTATCATAAGGCTGAGACACAGAGACAAAGAAGAAAGAAGGATGATTTATTGATCCCTGTAGGGAAATATACAGACATATATATATATATACGTATATATACAGTATATGCTGTATATATATCTGGCTTTAGCCCTTCCTGACTATGAGACTCTGCCTGTCTTTGGAGGTGTAAAGAGACCGGAGTACCAGTAGGACACACAGACACACGAGGAGAACATGGATACTCCACCCAGAAAGGACCGAGGTCAGCCTGGGACTCAAACCCACGACCTTCTTACAGCATGGCAAAAGGATTTGAATGGACTGGTCCCTATTTGTGAGACTTTCTCCTTCATTAGATATATATATGTATACTGTGTGTATTTATATATATATAGTATATAGATACAGTATACTGTGTGTGTATATATATATATATATATATATATATATAGACACAGTATATGTATATCTAC
>OMNV01025487.1:0-11170 GCA_900303265.1 Brotula barbata
AAAAAAGCTGCTCCGCTTAGCATTTAAGGCTCACATTTGTCAAAGTGGTACGATGGAACACTTTTATTTGTAGCTTTTCAACAAAAAAAAAAAAAAGAACACAAGTTCAATTCAATGATCATTTTTTTAAACCAGTGTTCAGCTTTATTTGATCTCCAGAGGGCCGGACCAGTAATATCTCTGCTCATTTGTTAGCATTACAACACATTTTCCTAAGTATTTTTATTATCATTATAATTGTTATTACTATCAAATTATGTCAGGAAAACAGTATTTTAGTACTACAAATAGTATTTAATATTATTATTATAATGACCCGGGTATTTACAGGAGCACTGTTGTTCCTTTGAGCAACTGTTTTTAGCAACATTATTATTGAATTATGTCAGTAAAAACCTAAAACGTGTTGTAATCCAGTTTAAATGGAGTAACTCTCCTTGATTTAGTTCCATTTTTAACAGTGCTTTCGTAATGTGGTCGTTCATTCTACTAGCGACCTGATTGGAAGTGAAATTGTCTTTTGGTTTTGTGGCATATTTGTAGCACTGAGCAAATTTCAGAGCGTGGACAGGAAGAGTGGAACGGGAAGATAATGGGAGCAGGACGGAGACACCGAGAGACTTCTGTGCTCTGAAAGTCCGCCTGTGTCCTCAGTAATGAGGCGCTAATAGAACCCCATAGTGTCTCTTCTCTTATTGGGTTCTCTTTAAGGACAGCTCAGCCCCCAGTGGACAATTCGGGAATAGCGGCACATTTTATTACAATGACGTCCGTCATTTTCACACTTTTCAAAATCATCCAGCGGGCCGGATTGAACCCTTTGGCGGGCTGGCTCTGGCCCGCGGGCCGTATGTTTGACACCCCTGGGAATGTTACAACAACACACAGTTGCCGTTTGAATTTTTTGGCCTGTTAAAGACAACTGTCGTTTCCATCATGTCAGTGTTGCTGCCCTGGAGACGCACAGACGTGAGTGAGAAGTGAGCAGAACGCTCGAACACTGTATTGGATAGTCGCAGGTGTGACAACAGCGGGGTGTCTCTCTGCTTTTACTCTTTTACAGGTGCCGTCCTCCAAAAATGACACACTCAAACACACGGGTCAGCCATAGATATTTGATCTCAGGAACATATTCTAATAGAAAAAGCAGTGAAAATTTGGAGCAGCAGACAATGGAGGCAAATGGCGTTAAAGCTGCAAAATAATAACTAATAACTTAGCAGCATATGAAGTGATGCATTTTATGGTATTAATTTGGCTTAGGGACCGCAAATGTCAGGGCTGGCCATTGTTATTTCTGATGAGTGGACAGCAGCTCCTTGCTAATGGCATGGCTGGCCTTTTTTTTATCAGTATACCCCATTAACTGTCCTTTTTAGCTGCTACATTAGTTGGGCACCTTCCAAAGAGCCAATTAATCAGCCTCCTTTGTCAAGTTGAGTCACCTGGCAAGATAAGATCCTTTATGAAATATGTTGAAGTGAGGCGTAATGGAGGTCCTATTCAGAGGTTTGGCAGAGAGTCGAGAGTCTGGATTATTACCGGAGAGAGTCTGGTAATAATTGAAGCCATGTGTCAGTGGTCAGCCCACAAAGGCTGCCAGGTGAGAGGAAGGACAGATCTCCGTCTGTCAGCACCTCGACAAAGAAAGTACAATGTAGGGCACTCCTTTTCCAACTCACCCTTTATGGAATTTTTGGAAACGCCGAGGGCCTGATTCACCGCGGGTTTGCCCGTGTAAAAACGTGATATCATCTGCAAACAAATGACCGAGCCGACTAACGGCGTGCAACATAACACGTCCTTTCCGTTTAGTCGTTTGGTTTAATGAATATGCAATATGGTGCGCAAAATACCGGGAGGACAAGATACAACGAGGTTAATTTAGCAAACACACACACACACGTTTTGCGATTTAACAAGTTTGAAACTTAGCTCGAAGGGAAGGTGCTAATCGGCTAACGTCTGCGGTTTTGGTGGTGAGGAGGAGATGGATGGCGTGTAGCTGACTCAATTTAGATTTGGATTCTTTGTAAAATTGTTCATCGCGCTAAAGAAAACGAGGGCAGGTGTCATATCGATTTGTACTTTCTGTGTTTTTTAAGGTGATAGCTCATGCCCCCTACACAACCAGTCCTCCTGACTCCTGTACTTGACCTGTCCACCCCTGAAGAGAAGTGATCCAACGGGGCCTACATCTGAACAAGAAACATTGTGGAGCGCAGCTATGATGTGCTGAAAAGCTGGTTCTGTTGTTTGGACCGCACTAAAGGAGTACTGATACTGATACTGATACTGATACTGATACTGATACCAAGGAAATAAACGAAAACGGAAAGAACGAGGACAACAACCCAAAGCTGCAGGACTGCTTCAAACACATACATTATTATAGTTGTAGCCAAACAAAACTCAACATTCCCAGCCACTGCAGCCTGAAGAAAACTAAACGTAACATTTACTGCGGCGTACTTGATCCCCTGCAAAAAGTTCACCAACCAAACGTGCAATCTGTACTCATTGTCAGGGATCTCAGCGAACAGGCCCTGAGAGCGATTTTCGTTCTTAGTTGATGACGGTGTCCTCTGTTCCTGTCCCTTGTGGGATGAGATTTGTCTGGTCCCTCCCATGTGTCCCTCTGGATTCTTATCATTGATTTGGATCTTAGGGTCTTATTTGCTACTTTAAACACATTGGACCACATTTACCAATATTTGCGTATTTTCTTCTTACGTTTTTGCGTGCTAGAAGGCTTTCAGTCAAAATGATCCATACATGATGTTTGGTGTTTGGTCCAAATGCTGATTACCACTCAGTAATTACGGTAATTCCAGTTTCATTCTGTGTTTTCTTGGGTTTTTTGGCTGCCAGAGTAAACCGTCTCCTGTTTTGATTTCGTTGCTCCTGTCCTCAGACATTTCTGACCTCATGTTCTCACGTGGCTTATGCTCATAAATAAACGTCGGTTTAACGTCAGTTTGCTCGGATTTTTCACACGCTAACAACTTAGTCCCAAGTTCATAGGAAAACAGAATGCGGTGCGGATCTGCAATTTGTTGATATTGGATTTAGGTTTCTGCGGATGTCATTGAAGAAGAAAATTGTGTCTTGGCGTTTTCGAGGGCTTTGCTGAAAGCCGATGGCATTGATTTTTTTTGAGCCTCTTTCACAAAAACATGCAAACACGGGCACACACACACACACACACACAGACACACACACAGATGTACACACACACAAGGGCAGGCCGAGACACCTTCAGTGATACTCAATCATAGAAAATGAAACATCTCTCCTTTCTTCCACTTCCTTGGCGTCTCATACCAACCCATTACCAACGCTCACTCTGTCTCCTAGCGATGCCCAGACTCGGTTTCCTGGTGCCATCGGATGTTAGTGACGGCACAGCAGAGAGAGAAACTTGCATGTTATTTACCCCCGCGTCTTCAATATGCCACTTTTCCACTCTATAGCCTGCAGCTTACAAGCAACAGCGCCTGCACGGACACGGAAATATCTACAAACGCACACACAGACGAACGCTGGCGTGCACGCACTCGGCTCCTTGCTCCGAACGTTCCCACCCCCCTCCCAAATGTTTCTTTGACGTTCTGCCTGACATGTCATTAAAAAGTGTTGCAGGTTGTGGGGAAGTGATTTCTGCTGCTCTCCTCCAAACCACACGAGGGATGGAGAGGGGGCGAAGGAGAAAATGGAGAAAAAGGAGAGAATGATGATGATGTGCTAGACCACGCATGTAAATTCAGCCGTTGGGATCATGTATAACCTTTTTTTTTTTTTTCTGCTTTCCTATCGGCTCCCCAGGTGACAGCGTGGTTCGTTTTGTTGGTCACAACACGACCTCCATGTTCGAGTTTGACCGAGGGCTCCACCACACCTCCGCACCCTGAACGTCACAAACCGAGAACGAGAACAGGACATTCTTTGGAACATTGATCCACCGTCTCTGGGAACGTCCAAAATGTCTATGCTGCTTCAAAAAAGTGTGTGCGAAGAGTAAACTGTCCTCAAATTATGTCTCCATCTCAGTCCACTGACCAGATCGAATGATTCTTTACATAATTAGTGAGTGCACTCATCGACAAAAGTGTAAGTAAGACCAAAAACACAACTTTTGTTCTACATGTAAAATTTTGTTTGCGATTGACACGGCAGGAAATGTAATTATTTGGAAATGGGCGTGGCCTATATGGATGGATTGAGATAAACTCAGAGAAAACAGCGAGCGAGCGTGGCGACGAATTACGGAACCAAGTGGGAGCGTAGAGATAATAAAGTGCACAGGGCTGAGGACAGAGCCCTGAGGGACACCAACGGGAACGGGAGCGGTGGAGGATTTCAGTTTTTGTTTTGCTTTGAATAGTTTTATCCTTTATTGTTCCTATTTCATTCTAATAAACTATTTTAATATTATAGAGATTTCTCATATTATTGCTTTCCCTCTTAACTGACAGTTAAAAAATAAATAAAATAAAAAACACATTTTTTTTTTACCCTCCTGCTTCTTTGCTCATTTTTAGTTGCCATCTGAGGAGGATCAATAAAGACATTACTGGAAAAAAGACACGGACACTGTTTCTTTCTCCCTTCTGTTTTTCTATCGCCCTGTTTTCTGCTTTCACTTTCTCTTTCCTAACATACCCTCCCTCCGTCTCTGGAGACCGAGTGACCCCGGGCTCTTTGCTCAGGACCCACGGTGCTGAGTTGTTTAGACAAGCGGGGAAAATGTTCCATTTCTTTTTTCCTGCGGTTCATCAGAGTGAGTCACCTCTGCACTTCTCCATTAGAGTGTGAGATTGCAGGAGCTGGTTGAGCTGCTGCTTTGACATGGACGGCAGAGATCACGGTAACGTATGTTAGTCTTGTTGTGGCTCCTCGTCAAATAGCCAAATTAAAAGTCCCATCAGTCGGCACACACGTATCCGGTTCACTTACGTTCAAATTAGGATTCGTTACGAGCACGGATCAATCAAACCTTTCTCCAAGTCACAGAACCGGACTAGGCAAAGCAAATGAACTTATTTAAGACTGTAAATGTTACGATCGGAGACGGACCACGGCAGAGAGTGTCGTCTGTAATCGTATTAATTCTGTCCCTGTTTAACGTCTCCCATTTTTTCCTACACTGCAGCATAGACAAACCTCTTAAAAAGTCTCAAAAATAACATGAATGACAAAGTGAAGTCGACGTAAGAAGCAGGAAGACTATAAAAAGACAATATGTAACATAGGCGTCATTACACGTTGAATAAGGTATAAGGTCACACAACACACCGCGCTGATTTGCTTGATGTTAGTTTTCAAAAAGAAGTTTTAGTTTTGTTTAATGAGCACGCTGGCTTCGCATCTAAAGGGCGATAGTTTGACAGATCAGTACGGGGTTATTTACAGGGCTGGGTCAATTTAATTTGTTAATTAAAAAGTATACATCGCAGAAAAGGCTTTGAAAACTTGGTGAAGAAGTTATGATCACAAAAATGCTATGATAGTAATCCTAACAGCTTTTTTTGTCCATATTAGCCTTACAATTCTCTTCGTACCAGATGTGTTGGGTATAAATTCTAACTAACTAACTAACTAACTGACTAACTAACTGACTAACGTACCTAAAAATGTGCCACTTTGCTGAACTATTAGGTCACAAAGGCAAACCTTGTAATAACAAGGTTCTAACACAGTTTATAGTCGGTGCTGGACCCAAATTTAAACAGGAAGTAGTTTCCACCTCTTCATCAGTATCTGAGTTTACACACACTCTGTACTGCCGTTATGTGTTCGACCTCTAATTAAGGCAAAAATGCCACCTGTTGTCTCTGCATGGTGTGCTGCATAATCGCTGTATAAGGCGATTATAGAAATGTTGAGGAAATGTATTTGATTTATAATTGGATCATTCTGATCCGTAACCTATTTAGATTTGTGGCGATTCAAGAATAAAGCCTTAAAAAAAGACTTAACGCACACCTTGCATCAACATGCGTGGCTGTGGCTGCCCGCTGCTCATCACATATACGATGTTCGTGTTAAATACGTAGGATGAAGAATACAGAATGACAGATAAAGAGTACACGTGTATTTTTATGAATGGGTGAACCCCACCGAGTTCTGATCGCAATGCAAACATTACATAAGGTTAAAGACGGACTGATCGTATAGTGTTCCGATATCAATCGAAACATTAGCATATGGTTCTCGACATGCAGGTCCTATAGTGTTCCAATCGCAGTGCAAACGTTGACATAAGGTTGTAGACAGGCAGATCGTATAGTGTTCCGATCGCAGTCAAACGTTACATATGGTTATAGACAGGCAGATCGTATAGCGTTCCGATCGCAATCCAAACGTGAACGTATGGTTCTAGACAGGCAGGTCGTATAGCGTTCCAATCACAGTGCAAACGTTGACATGAGGTTGTAGACAGGCAGATCGTATAGTGTTCCGATCGCAGTCAAACGTTACATATGGTTATAGACAGGCAGATCGTATAGCGTTCCGATCGCAATCCAAACGTGAACACATGGTTGTAGACGGGCAGATCGTATAGCGTTCCGATCGCAATCCAAACGTGAACACATGGTTGTAGACGGGCAGATCGTATAGCGTTCCGATCGCAATCCAAACGTGAACACATGGTTGTAGACGGGCAGATCGGTTAGCGTGCCGATCACAGAGCGCTCTGTGGGCATTTACACCTTTTGACCCCACTGAGGGCCACTGAGTCCATTTACACACATCGGTTAAATCTTAGATTATAGCCATGGCGACTAAGGACCGAGGTAGATCTTACAAAGAGCTCCTCTCTTCTTTCACTATCCTGACAGGCATCTGTACGGTTCCAATGAATCAGTGGCTCGACTGTTTGTTGCTAATCCTAATGCTTTCTACTGCACTCAATACTTTATAAGCCCCCATTACAAAGTGTTCAATAGGCCTGATGGATTTCACAATAATCTTCGAGTGCCACACAAAGGATTAATGCTAAATGTTTAATCCGAGGGGGCAAAAAAAATCTAATATTGACTTATGTGGCTCATAAAAGCGGGTGCCAATAAAGGGGCATTGATTGCCGAGGTCTGCCCTGTGCCCAAATCTGACACGGCTGATTTAAGGCGGTTTCCTCCTCGCTGGTTGATGAGAAGACATTACTCAGAACGAGTGATTCTTCCAGTGATGGAGCGCTGTAATTTATCTGATAATAATCTCACCTCCGTTTTTAAACAGCTAGAACATAATTCAAAGTTACCAGCTCTAGATTCATGCCTTCGGGACTGAATTCGTAAAAAGCATCCCGGCCTGAGGTTTTACACCGAGAATTGAAAAATTACATCTAATTTCACACCCGTGGACTCACTCCAGGTGATCAAGCAGGTTTGTTAAACATTTGACCAGTTGTACCGCAGAGTACTGAAATACCGTAAGGCGTTTTATTTGCACCAGTTGAATTCATGATAGTATTTTTTTGTCTTTTTAGTTTCGTTAATGGGAAAATAATGACAATCATAGACTCCTCTGGATTCGTAAAATGTGAATTCAGACTGACTGAGTGCGTCAACGAACCAACAACGGCGACGGTACTCTGGTCTTTATTTTATCTAACGACATTTTTTCGTGTATGTGCAACCGATACCGTCCTGGACGACTAATCCACAAATTAGGGAATCGCTGTCAATATACGTTACACAGCACGTACACCACCAGGACGTTAGCTTTGAAATTGCCAATATCCAAGTACATTACATTCTTTATTTTCAGAATAAATCAGTGGAACCATTGCTTGCTAGCGTTACCGGCGAGCTACCTCACTGAAAGGAATGAAGGGGTGAGGTTCGGACATTTTGGTGGCCTATTCTCAGCTGTGCGATACATACGGCACATACATATATTATATACATGCTAAATGGTAAATGGACTGCATTTCTATAGCGCATTACAATGTTTGCCTCACGTTCAACCGTTCATACACACATTCACACACCGACAGCCGAGGTAACCACGCAAGGCCCAGGGAACAATTTGGGGTTAGGGTCTTGCTTGAGGACCTTCGACGTGGTGGAGTTGGGGATCGAACCGGTAACCCTTCGATCACCCTTACCCCCCAATCCACCAAAAGCCATGGCTGTTGGAGGTCAGTCCCGTGGTCTGTGAAGCAGAATGATGACATTTGCTCCTGTTTCCTCCCTTTCCCCGTGACCGTAGAAGCGGACTGAAGCATTTCGGTGATTATAAAGCGCTTCACTATCACTCTAAGCGCCGTAGAACATCATCTACAGTATATCACACAGTAGGCACCGGTTGAAGGGAATTCCTCCGCTCTCTTTTGTCTGTCTGTCTGCCTCCGGGGCAACAACACTGATACGTTGGAAACGGCATGATTGGCTGCAGCCCCCCCCGTGCGATTAAATCTTTACCAGGACAAACAAACGTGAACGGAGCACATTGGGCCTTGGTGGTGTTAAAACCGTACGTATGGAATGGCCGACGTAACACGAACCTGTTCAACGTTTCCCCCTTTTTCCATCTGTTTTGCATCGTCTTATTTCATGCCTTATAATCTCCTCTGCACTCATCAAAGATCCATGACCGTTTGATGACGAGTAGAGGACTTGTACCATAATGGTACATAATGGTACATAATGGTTTTCAGTCGGAGTTGTTGTTGCCAAACACTCCAACGGTCTGACGCTGGTTCCTGGAAACAGTACTCAGGTGAAACTCTTTTAGTATGATTAACCGAAATCATTCCGTACACTCAGGTGGGAATTGTGGCTGTTTGTGTGTTTGCTGCTTTTATGTAAAACATGTATTACCATGACTGAAAAACAAATTAACTGAACCTAAGAATAGAGCACAATCTGAGGGCAGAGAGCTGCAGGGAGTGAGAACAACCGCTGCGTTACGACTGCATCTGACGCACGCCGTTGACGAACGCTTGGCTTTTCTGAGCTACACACCTCTCACAGGCGTCAGGTAGGGCGCACCAAACCGCTGCCGTAATGCAGCTACGTGGGGCTGTCTTTGTCGGCGAGGACGAGGACGATCTTGTACGTCAAACATCAAGTCGTGAGTTGACTTTCGAAACATCGACGTCACAATCCGCTCCGTAACGATGCCGTGTAGTCAACGGAGATAAATGGTGAAATCAGCTTTAAATACTTCTTTGAATCCTTACCTGTACTCTGGTGTTGGGGTCTTGTTTGATCCATTTGATGACGGTTTCATAGACCAGCTCTTCGGCCTTCGTGTTGAGACTGTCGTTGGACAAATAGGCCACCAGGTCCTCTTTGGACACGCTCAGAATCTCTTCCTGTCCCGCAACCTGGAGACATTTCAGGTCAACATATCAATAAATACATACGTGGAGTGGAAATATTACCTTTAAATATCAAAGGAGGCTCCGTTACTCCAGCTGCTTTGGAGAGATTTCATGAAAATCCATGAAAAAATGACCACCAGGCCTTTTGTGGACGTATTCGTCCACAATACCTCAAAATTCTATTCTCGACGTTTTATGCTGGGTGTTTAAATTCAGATAATAAAAGCCGAGCGTCCACAAAAATGCAAGTTTTGGAAGTTATGGCAAGTTCGATTTTTTTTTTGTTATTTTCATCAAAAGTGAGACTCCAGTCAATGTGCTGCGCTCTGTGGATGGAGGATACAATAATCTGATATCACATGAAAGTTGAGGAGCAAGAAGTTTGACATTGAAGGATATATATTCAAATGTAAATGGAGAGGACGTATAAAAAGTGCAAATAGCGAGAAAAAACATAAGAAGAAAATCTCCCCAGAATGAAGAGTAGTGTTCCATTGTGTTCGGTTTTCGGAATGACCTGCCTGAGGAACTCAGTAAGAATCAGGATCAGATGGTAAATCTCTTCTTCCAGGCGCGGCACAGCCGGGCAGGTGTTTTCATTTATTCTGGCTGATTAGACCTCAGCTCAGGTGGAAGTCACACGGAGCGAAGCCAGAGTCCAAACTCCAAACACTTCAAAGAATGGCTGAAACCAAACTGTCTAGACCTCTTCACACCGTCACACTCACACACCTCGGAGCCGTCCGTCTTTGTGTTGAGGGTTTCTCCACGTTAATAGATAGAAAGGAGTGTACGTTGTTAATCCTGAAATACGTGGGAGTGTCAGGTCCGACTCCATTTGTGATAAATGCGACGTTGAGATGCATGCGAAAATCAAAAATGTGTGACTTCTGTTTGAAAAACACCACGAAAAAATTGATGTCAAATTTAGATTTTTAAACAAGAAAATATAGAATAAGCCCAATTTGTCATAAACACAGCCCTCTGTACGACTCCGCTTATAGATATATGTAATTGAACAAATGAAATAAACAGTCTTCACGTCGGGATATGAATTTGTTTGTCATTACCAGCCGTATTTGTCTCGTGTTCTACTCCACACGGACAGAGTCGGAGAAAACGCTTCTCCATGACGACCGAACTGCCTTGAGAGCTCTGACTTGGACCGCCTTTCCAAAGCACTTCATCAAGAGAGAGGCCGGAGATTTTCGACTTCTGAGGTGTCTGGATTTTATATTTTACCCCGTCTTGGCTTTGTGGAGGAGGTCTCATCTGTGTTTAATCCCTCCTGATTGCAAGGCATTCGTAATATTGTTTTCTACTCCTTCAGCAATCACATCTGTGTTGCCGAAGACGAAGTGGAACCAGGAGAATGAATGGATTGATCATTAAAATAATGATGATGATGTTGATGAGGAGGAGGAGGATGATGGGGATGATTGGGTACTCACCTCAGGGAAGTTCTGCAGCGCGAACGCTTTGGCCATGTTGTGCAGCTCCGTGCAAGTCATGGCTTCGGCCATAGCCAGCACGCCCAGACAGTTCGCGGCGGTCAATTGTTTCTCTGGAGTCGATAAAGAAAGACAGAAGGACGGACGGAGAGGAGAGGAGACGGAAACAAAAACAAGAGGGACAAAAGGCACAGGGAGATTGATTAAGACAGAAAGAAAAGCATCATTCAGAGATCCATAAAAAGATAGACGGGGAGAGCTACGGAGGAAGAAAAAGGGGCTGCGGGGAGCCCAGAGCCTCAGCCTATCGGGGTGTGTATCTACCTGAGACCGAGCCACGACCAGGATAATAACTCAAAACAGCTCCGGGGACAAACAACGAGGG
>OMNV01025495.1:0-15023 GCA_900303265.1 Brotula barbata
TGGATATAAGGTGAGATGGATGAATGGATGGAGATAAGGTAAGATGGATGGATATAAGGTGAGATGGATGGATGACATAAGGTGAGATGGATGGATGGATATAAGGTGAGATGGATGGATGATATAAGGTGAGATGGATGGATGATATAAGGTGAGATGGGTGGATGATATAAGGTGAGATGGGTGGATGGATGGATATAAGGTAAGATGGATGGATATAAGGTGAGATGGATGGATGATATAAGGTGAGATGGATGGATGGATATAAGGTGAGATGGATGGATGATATAAGTTGAAATGGGTGGATATAAGGTGAGATGGTGGATATAAGGTGAGATGGATGAATGGATGGATACAAGGTGAGATGGTGGATGGATATAAGGTGAGATGGATGGATGTTATAAGGTGAGATGGGTGGATGATATAAGGTTATATGGGTGGATGATATAAGGTGAGATGGGTGGATATAAGGTGAGATGGATGGATGGATGGATATAAGGTGAGATGGATGGATCAATGGATGGATATAAGGTGAGATGCATGGGTGGATATAAGGTGAGATGGATGGATGGATATAAGGTGAGATGGATGGATGAATGAATGGATATAAGGTGAGATGAATGGATGGATATAAGGTGAGATGGATGAGTGGATATAAGGTAAGATGGATGGATGGATGGATATAAGGTGAGATGGATGGATGAATGAATGGATATAAGGTGAGATGAATGGATGGATATAAGGTGAGATGGATGGATGAATGAATGGATATAAGGTGAGATGAATGGATGGATATAAGGTGAGATGGATGAGTGGATATAAGGTGAGATGGATGAATAATGGATGGATGGATCTCTGACCCACATTAGTTTTCATGAGGTCCTGGCTGAGAGGAGCAGAGTCTGTGGATAAACGTTTTCTATAGATCAGGGCTCCTCCAGCACTCCCATCTCCAATCCCATCTCTCTGTGTCCAATTAGCCAGTGGAGAACTCATTATCACACTTTTAAAACCTAGTGGATGGGTAATTGGTGTTTTCAGTGTGCAATAAAAAGAGCTCCTGTTATCCAAAGAGTTGACTAACTTTTTCTTGCCGTGGTTCACCAAAACACTCTGCCTCTCCGTCAGCGTGTTCATGTTTCCAGCACAGCTGTTGCAGCCAGGTGCTGTTTGCTTACTGGAGTTAAGTGGATTGTTTCTTGGGGGAAAGCATAGCAAGTTTCACGGCGCTCTGCCATAATTCAATCAGTGGTTGTTTATCTGCTTGCACAGAATGTGTATCTATTTTTAAGAACGCGGGTGTGTGGGTGTTTGTGCCTGAGTGTGACGGTGATGTTATCGTGAGCTGCGTTACCAGCAGTCTGGCACAAATTAGCCATAAGTATAATCTCCCTCCTTCATCTGCTGTGAGCATATGTGTGGGACAGGTTGGTTTACATTATATGATGAGGAGCAGACAGGGAAGTAAGCGATGCTTAACTCAAACACAGAGCCATAAAACTACACAGATTGATGCTCTGATGTCACACAATTTTACTATATGACCACGTCAAGTCCTTTAATTGGACCCTGTCACATAAATGATGTAACACGTAGATTCCCAAATAGAATTTTGTTTTGCTATAATGATGTAAAATAACTTTTCTTTGGATTCTGCTAACAGTGTGCTGCATGTATCGCATCACGTTTCATTAGATTCTCTCACATTAGTGATCAACATGGAAACATCAAACTGATGTAAGAAGGCACCAGGACAACTCTATAGGATAACACACACACTTTATACACAGCACTTATGTACCAGAGGAGAGAAAGATGATTTGTGGGTGTAAACAAGAGGGCCAAACGGTGTAGTTTCTTAAAACAGAAAGAGGGCCATGATGACTGAGAAAAAGGCCCAGGCTGGCTAATCGCTCTCCTGCACCACCCAGACTGTGTTTACTTCCTGTTTGCTTGTGTGCTTAGTAGGTCTTAGGAGGTTTTCAGAGGAGTCTGCGTGAGAGTCTGCCACATTGATGGCTGTGGAGAGCTAGTTACAGCAGAGAAAGCTCCGCATGAAGGATTTTGTCTTGGTTCTTGGGATAACAAGCTGGCCTGCCTGCTGGGTCCATAGGGCACGGGAAGGAACAAATAGGAGTTAAGGGGTCAGATAAATATAGAGGAGCCACGCCACGTAGTGTCTTATATATAGGAGTGGGACCTTTAAATCTGACCTGGCATTGATAGGAAACTAATGTAAGGGAGATGGGATCAGGATGATTCGTTCAAATTGGCAGATTTTAGGGAGGATTCATGCTGAAGTGATTTGAAGAAGCTGCAGTTTCAGCAGCTGCCAAGCTAAAGAGCGGCTTAAACCCGACGATAATGTTAATATTATTATTAGTAGGAGTAGTAGGAGTAGGAGTAGTAGTGGTAGTATTTTTTGTCTCACGTTCAAAAGTCTCAAACCCACCCACAGTGCATCCAGTTGTCTCCCAGTCACCATGGTCCTTCACCCTGCGGCCTGTACCCACTGTCTGTGTTTGTGTGCGTGTGTGTGTGAGGCGGTTGTTTCTTCCACTCATTTCATTAGTGTTGTCTGCGTCTTCTCTATTGCCTCTCCCTGACTGTGACCTTGCTCAGTTCTCCCCACTCCACCTCCTAAGTTGAATGTCAGTGTTGTCAGTCAAAGTGCCTCCTCGCCTCCCCCCCAGGGTCCCTTCAGGGACTCTCTAATGAGCCACGTGTTGGTATTATGGACCAAAGTGTCCCAGTGAGGCTGCTTCATAGGAGTACACTCATTAGATAGTGACTGTGTGTGTGTGTGTGTGGAGACAAAAGAGACCCTAGACATGTTTCCATTCAACGTCAAGCAAATTTGACGCAAATATTGGAATATGTCGTAAAAATGAAGAAATGCGAATGAGGGAGTGTGAGGTTTCCATCAAATGGTTTGGAGCGAATAAACCAGGCGACATTAAGCGTACGCTCGTCATCAATTGACGTTTTCTGCCAATAAATGGAGGAGAAGATGTAGCAGATAAACTGTAGCAACTCACAGGAGGCTCAATGCCAGCAGCAGAGGAGTTTGAACTTTTCTCAGTCGTGAGCTGAATGTTCACTACGTCATAACTTAGTCAGAGAAGGTGTTTCCATTCCGCATTTTACACACACATTTTTCAACATTTCTACAAAACACCTCAAGCGAGCATAAAATCTTTTTTTGCCCAATATGAATTTTGCAGTTTGGATCAAGCTTTTCTAATGCGGCACTTTAAAATGCGCATAAAAATACCTTGATGGTAAAACGGCTCGTGATAAAAATGTCACCGTGTTCGGCAGTCAAAATGATAGTCAACATATTTTAATTGAAAGTTGAGCATGTATTTTCTGCAATAATTGCAAAGTTGAGCATTGAATATTTAACTTATCTGCGGTGTTGCACAATTCTGGCTATACTTTATTGAGCCATTACTCTGAAAAATATCAATATGACTAGAATGAAATAAAATGACTACAATAAAAAACAAAAATGATTGGGAAGCATTTTGACCAACGGTCTCCTGCAGGGCGTGTACATGATCCACCAACTGTACTGTGGGAGGAGGCGGGACCTAAAAAGAAGGCTCAAAACCCACAGAATGGATGAAAACTCTAGAACGCATACTTCAACACGAAAGCACAGCCAAATCTTGCTCATTTTAGGCAACATAGAATCCATTTTATCCTGAAATGAGGACATGTCCAGGAAAACGAGGACATATGGACACTCTGAGACAGGCTGAGTCCATGTGGCAGCAAACAGGAGTCAGTGTAGGAGGAGCAGCTGTTTGGTGTGTGATAGGCACTCGTTCACACACTCAGCTGACACTTATTAACGTGCTCAACTTCCATTACACCAGGCGGCACGGTGGAATTGTGGTTGATACTGCTGCATTACAGCGAGAAGGTTGTGGGTTTGAATCCCGGGGTCGACCTCCACTCCTTTCTGCGTGGGTTTCCGCCACCCACAAAAACATATGTTAGGTTAAGCACTCCTGCTGTTGCCCAGGAGGAAGATCTGGATTTTGCGCTGTTGTGTGTGTGTGTGTGTGTGTGTGTGTTTGCATGTGTGTGCTGCCCACTGCTCCTCATTGAGGATGGTTTAAAATGCAGAGAATTAATTTCCCAAAGGGGATCAAAGGAGTGTCATTCTTTCTACTCTTTCCTGAACCCTCGAAGGAGACGAACGATTGGAGGGTTAATCCCTGGTTGCCCGGGGCTAATTATGCTAACGATGGACTTCATTCAATTAATTCAATTGCAGTTTAATGATAATAATTTATTTCCATATCTTGTTCTAGATACTTGTATGGTTCATTGTGCAGTTCTGGTGTGCTGCCCCTTTCTGATTGTTCTAAATCAAATTCCCTGCTAAGTGCCCTGTGTGTTTGTCTGTGTTTGTCTGTCTGTGTGTGTGTGTGCGTGTGTGTTTAGGTAACAAATGGTAACAGTAGCCATCTAGACTAATCTGTTTGCAGCCCAAGCATACAGAGGCTTTGCTGGAATTATGGGTCACAAAGTGTGCTTTCACACACAAACACACACACACACACACAATTTGCCTCACAGCAAAGTGTGAAACCAAAACAGAAAGAGGATTTGCATTTTCTGGTTCAAATTCTGCCTCCGTCCCCTTTTCTAGCTCTGCTGCATGCTCATACAAACATTCTAACCCTCGTCTTAGAGGTGATTTATCAAACATTTAATTTTCCTCCGGTGCTGACAAAGGCCTCTCACCAATGAACGGAGACAAGACGCTTTTATCGACTGTCGTCCACAGGGGCCCAGCAGCTATTATAGCAGCAATGACTGACTGGTCCAGTCAATAGACTTTCTATTAGCACACTGCCCCTCAGTCCCACGTCTACACACACACACACACACATGCAGGGAGGAAGACAAGGAGAGAGAGAGAGAGAGAGACTGTGGAGCTATATGAAGGTCAGTGAAGTAGCAGCGAAGCCCTGAGGGAAAATGTGTGCGTGCGTGACGTGGCCGTATCAATAACAGGAATAAATGGAGGCTAAGCTCACATATCGGAGATGCGGCGACTTCTGTTCCTGACACATTAGCACAGGATAAATGTGTCACGTTTCTGACAGTCCAGTGTTTCTTGTATATCTGTGTGTGTGTGTGTGTGTGTGTGTGTGTGTGAAGGTTGGTGGTGAGGCTTCACTGACCTTGGTGGTACCTCCCACCTGCCCCAGGCACATTTAGATGTAGATGAGCTGTAAGATATGGCTACGCTCTAACAGAGGGAGAAATAGCCAAGGAAAATCTCCCCGTTCAGAGGAGCTCACCGTAATACCAGCTGTCATTAATGATGCCTACATGATTACGCAGACAGTCAAAGAAAACAGCAAGGGACAGGAGACAAAGGGGGA
This sequence comes from Brotula barbata, assembly GCA_900303265.1. Classification (NCBI taxonomy): domain Eukaryota; kingdom Metazoa; phylum Chordata; class Actinopteri; order Ophidiiformes; family Ophidiidae; genus Brotula; species Brotula barbata. Next base: position 5,406 of record OMNV01025495.1, read on the forward strand.
ATTCATAATTTAAGCTGTTGGTAAGCACAAAAAAGCATCGTGCAACCTGCTACCAGGCCGAGCGGTACACTTACTGTCAATTGCATCAGCGTGAAATCTAGGCGAAGCACATTTTCCCCGATCACCACCACGTTATCGTCTACCTGTGATGCTGTGTCTAAACCGACACATTTCATGATGGAAAGAGGAGAAAACAGGACAGGACAGCAGATTTTCTTAGTTGGTTTCAAATTTCTAAAACTAAGACGTGGACTTAAACACTTAGTGGCCTCCTGGGTTCCTGCAGTGAGAGAGAGAACCACGGTGTCCATAGTTGTTAAAGTCTCACACCGGACACACAAGGAGTGGAAGGTATCCGCGTGAATCACGTGACCCTCCACCCATGTCTGCAATAATAACAATAAGAACTCCCACCTGACCCCTGAACCCTGTGCTGATTTACATTCTTAACCTGTACTGTTTACGTTTATTCTCCCCTTGTCCATCCCCTGTGAGTGAACTGAGGGACCTTCGAAACAACAGGAAGACCTGCTGCTCAGGTCTGGATCCGTCAGGGAGCGCGGTCACTGTCATGTTCTTACTTCTCTGTTGTGTTCAATGCAATCCCGCTTGCATTTCTAGGGGAGGAGCTACGTGCTGCAGGTGGCTCTGTTTCTCTTCACCTTCTACACCTCCGACTTCAAGGATGACGCAGAGACGTGTCGCATGCAAATGTTTTCTGATGACCCTGATACTGTGAGGGAAGGGAGGAGGAGTACGGGAGCTGCAGAAGGCTACAGGTGAGAACGTTTCCCCAGGTCCTACACTCCTGCACCTATCAGGACTGAACACTCTTTCATTTCTTCTTCCTACCTGCTGCAGGCTACACCAACATATCACTGCCACATCTTGTCTACTTGTACTTACCATGCTATATATTTATTGTTTTTACTTTATTTTTATTCTGTTGGTATGTGGGTAACCATATTTGCAATTTGCAACCATTTCTTGCAATGGATTGATTCAGTTTTTATTTCGTTTCTTATCTTACATTAAGCAGCTCTCAAACTGCATATTATCTGTGTAAATATAGCTCCACGCGCTATTATGCAGCTTTAATAGGCATAATAACCTGCCACAGAAATGTTTGTGCAATATAGATGTCCAATTAATTAACTTCTGAGTGGAATGTGTCTCAATCATGCGCCTATCAATTAAGATGAATTAAATAAGTTCAACACAAAACTTAACTGCATAGATCTTCACTTGTGTTGTTATAATTCTCATATCTCATTCTCATAAAAGCGTCTGCTAAATGCGAATTGTAATTGTAATTGCAACTGAATCTTCAAACCTATAAACAACTCTGAATAGTCTGTCATTTACACACAACACGAGAAAGGGATGACGATAAAAGAGAGAGAGAGTCTCTGGTGTCTACTGCTCTCACCTAACACACTGATGGAACACACACATACACACACACACACACACAGTGGAACAATGGCGTCACCGTTCAGTGACTGAAAACATACCAGCATATCAAGTGGCAACGGTATGGAAACACCGTTTCTCGACGCGTGCCACCCTATGGAGAAGAGAAAACGATAATAAAATCATAATAAGGACTCTCAGGCTAATGGGGTCTGACTGTAGCAGCTGTAGGCAGTGTGTGTTTGTTGGAATTGTGTGTAGATGTGTGTGGAGAATGTCCTTTGGATGTGTCAGAGTAAATTGATGATTATGAGTGACTGAAAGGATTGAATTCCAATGTCCGTCATGTGTGAATGGTTATAACCGGATGCTGAGAGCCACGGTAGCTCTGGTTTTGATTGGCGGCACGGTGGAGTGGTGTTGTTGCCTGTTGTCTGTTGCCTCGCAACAGGAAGGTTGTCGGTTTGAATCCCGGGGTGGACCTTTCCTCCTTCCTGTCTGTAGTCTCCATGTTCTCCTCCTGGTGCTCCTGTTTCCTCCACCCACTAAAACATGTTCATTAGGTTCATCACTCCTCACCAAGGACCAGGAGGAAGATCAGGAGTTGGACCACGGGAGTTGTGTGTTTGTGTGTGTGTGTGTGTGTGTGTGTGTGTGTTGGCTGCCCACTGCCCCTCATTGAGGATGGGTAAGAATGAAGAATTAATTTCCCCATAGGGATCCATAAAGTACCTTTTGTTTCTTTCTCTTTCAGAGCAGACATATCACAGTGTTGTGGGCTTCATCCTCTGCTGCTAGTTTGATATCTCATGTGTTAATTTACTTTTGTTTTGTTGTCTACTCACACGCCTGCAGTCTAACATCATCAGACCTTTATCACCTTCAGGCAAAACCATTCTGGATTATTGAAAGGACTTTAGATAAAGTTAATGAGCCTCTTCACATTAGGAAACCAATAATGATTGACCATACCGTGTAGGAAACCGTCCCACATTTTCAACATTTATCACAGAAGCATTTTTTTATTTCTCTGAAAATGTGGCATCTTTTGAAACATTTCACATTGGGGGTTACCTCAGAGCCTAAGGTTAAATAAAACACAATAACACACGGACACACTGGACACACATGGACACAGTGGACACACTAGACACAAATGGACGCAGTGGACACACTAGACACACATGGACATACTCGAAACAGTGGATACACATGGACACAGTGGACACACATGGACACACTCTTAGACTGCAGAGCATTGATTAACGGCACTGTGTCATCAGCAACAGACTGTCATCATGACTGACATCGGAGGATTTAGATCCTGGTGATATGTCCTTGGTTTTGAAAATAGAAGTGATACCTGGAGAGGTTTTAGCATCAGGTCCAAGTTGTCCCATCCAAGCCTTGAAGACGTTGTCAAACATGCAGAAACACCCAGAGGTCCATTAGGGGGTCCCTTTGTGTTGGTGGGGCTTACGGCCTCCACGGGGGCTGAATGTGCAGCATCCTTGAATAATTCCCCCTGTACCTGTAGCTGTACCAGCAGCCAACCAGTTATGATGAGCAACAGCAGCAGCTGAATTAATTCCCCACCGTGAATCCAACAATTCAACCTTTTCTTCAGCGTCATCACTTTCTTGTGTCGCACTTTCTGAAGAACTAGAAGCTCTTAAGCTTTGGACCCATGATAAGAGGATTCAGCTTATCACCCTGGAGTAAAAACAGCAGAAGATGAGCGAAACGCCACATGAAGCAATCACTGCGAGAGCATGATGTGTACTTGTACTCTACGGTGTATTTCTATGACGTGGTTTTTCACGGTGGGCTTCAAAACTCCCCTAAAATATTCTGACTAAATTATTCATGACAGATTCACAAATTATAGAAACCACAAATGGCAAACCTGTGCAGAACAGCAGGAGAACAGACATTTATCAACGTCCGTTTCAAATGATATAACCGTCTCTGCCCTCCTTTACCTTAGAATGGATGATTTACAGGATATCCACCAAAGGGCAGTTTAGAGTCAAAACTTCTTTTTTTTTCCTTTTTTTTTGCCATCTCTGCTTTATTGTGATAGTTCCAGTAGAGAGACAGACAGGAAGGACAGAGCTGAGAGAGGAGATGACATGCAGCAAAGGGCACGCTGCGTTTTGTGGAGTTCACTCTGATAGAAGGAGAGATGGCCTAACGTACCTGTTTAGAAAGCAACCAAAGAAAGAGGCAGCGTTGTAGCCGTCAGTGGTCTATGAGGCCATTGAATACATCGCAACATCTGGACAGAGCATTTTTTCTCCTCTCTGCAAAATGGTTCGCCGTCTCTATTGTCTTCTTCGTCCCAAACTGAGAAGTAGCAATCCCAAATGAAGCTCATTCCTTTGTCAAATAGATATCAAACCCAACCGACACAGCTGGAGCGGTGGTGCAGTCAGGAGATCCAAGATCAGTCAGAAAACAAACACTACACAAGGACATCAACCTGGAGAAACAGGGTTTATTGGGTTTAAAGGCTAAAAAAAAAAGGTTAAAACTTTTTTTTCAAATAAATAAAATTGAATTTAAAAAAATGTGCAGGGATTGCGGGCCGGACCGCAGCATAATCAGCACTGCGCTGTAACGAATAAAAGATGGATTTAATTATGATGATCCCAAGTTACTGACCATTAGAGGGGCAGCAGCCAGGCTCCACATTGATGGAAAGGAGAGGAGAGAGAGAAGAAAACACACACAGGCAGAAGAGCCCTGACACTCACTCAGTCTGATCAGAAATAATGAGGCAATGACGAAAATAACGAGGCAAATAATGGACTAACTTTAACTTTAACTGCTGCATTATATCAGCTTTGGAAAACCTCATGGGAAATTATGGAACAAGTATGAATGAGATGATGTCAGCAGTGGAAAATATGCAACGCCGCACACATCACAGGCAAAATAAACTTTATAGAGCAGCTCGTTTTCAGATGAAATACAGCCAGCAGCTGTTAGCGCATGTATGAAATCTCCCTATATTTTTGATTCTTTCACTGCTCGCCCACTCTCTTAGTATTTTTGAGTGATCAATACAGCTAACAGCATTAGTAGCAGCAGCCTGGAGAAACAGGAAACAGAGCGACATCACAGCACCTGCACGTCTGCACGGAAAGATGAGTGACACCTCTGACTTTGTTCTTTTAAGTCACATTTGAGTCAAGTAGGATGGAAAATATGACAAATGGAATTCACACTCCAATGAATCCCAGCATCTCAAATAAATTCTTTTGCCCCTGCAAGCTGAGACGTTACCTTCTGACGGCTAAATCATGCGTGCAGACGCGTCAGACTGGAATCTGAAGGACAACAAATGCTGACTTTTGTTGTGTGCGCGTGTGTGTCTGTGTGTGTGTGTGCCCAGACATTCAAGGACATCGTGCCCTGTCCTGCCTTGTTGTTGAGTGAGGACTTTTGCCATAATGTTCGGACTTTGTTTGGTTTCACTGTAGCCCCGTAGGTTTGGCTGGATGGTACCCTGGTGCCTTTTATCTGAAACCAGGATTGGAACTGGGGTGAGGACTGAACTGTACAAAAGATGGTCTGGATTGGACACTGTATGTACACAGGTTCATTTCAGTCAAACTACAAAAGCAATCTGACCCCAAAACAGGAAGTGAGAATCGTTGAGGGTATCTCCTGTGGGAGGAGCCCGTGTCAGATGGTTGTGAACACCTGAATCACAACAACATTCTGCTTCCTAGATTTTTCTCGGATTACTATGGCAAGATGATGGTATTGATTTGGTAAGAGGTACTTTAATCACAAGTGTTAATGATGGCGATAGAATATGAGTTATGACCTTATTGATCACGGTTGCAACAAACGGACAGCTCAGCGCCGTGTTATTGAGTGAGTAACAGAGGAGGATGGCCCAGGACCAGGATGAGGGAGTGGCCACAGTGACAAAGATGAAATTATGAAACAAATAACTTTCAATGACCACATGGCTGAATGTCTTAAAAACGTCCCTCAGTTGTAATTGTGAGAAATAGCGACACCCACAGGACAGAGTGCAGACACAGATCTGTTAAATGTGGTGCAGAGCTCTGGGGGAGGTCAAATTTGGGCCTCCTCAAAATGGGCGGGTCTTCTCTGTTAATATAGAACGAGACTGTCTTCACCCTACTAAATCCTTCAGGATTCACTTGACATCTAGTCGGTCCACTGAATGATTTTGAAGTTTCTCCCTCTCTGCCATTGGACGTCTATCAATGAGCTGATCGTTGATGGATGATGGAGTGTGTTTGCAGAGAGAAAACGACAACGTCAAAATCAAGCGTAACAGAGATGCCTTAATCCGTATTCCTATCTTGTTATGATGGAACTTTAAGAGGGCATGAGGAGTTAAATATGGAGCGTGATTATAATTCTCCAGCAAGCAGATTAACAATTGAAAACTTCCATTTACTTTTTGGGTCTTGCTCTTTGTCATGGAGGAGCAGGGGATCAAACCGGCAACCCTTCAATCAGGCTTACCCCCTAAGCCACGCTTGGTGTTAGAGCCAAATTCATTTCAAAAGGTTTCAGTTCATTTTGTATCCAAAGATAATGTGTTTTGGTTAAGAATGTTCATAGCTCGTTATTGATTATCACCTTTTGAAGGTTGAGTGATCTTGTGTGTGTGTGTGTGTTGACACCATGCGTCAGTCAGTCAGCGGACGAGGAGGAGTCAGGAGAATCTGTCTTTCTGTCCGTCCATGAGTTTTTTTTTATCATTGCTAGATTAAGCAGAGGTTTAGTTCAAATTATTTATTTATTAGCAAAATCCTCACCGTCTTCAGTCTTCTTCTTCTTCTCTCATCTGTAAATTTGTTGTTGTAATTCAGTTTTGTACATGTGACCTGGAAACCCCAACGTAAAAGAAATGGTGTGGAGTGTGTGATAAGGTTACGTTGTCATATGATGTCATGTGATATGTCATATTACTGTATGTACTGTATTGGATGTATGCTGCAGTCTTCTGGGATATCTACTGAGACAGCCACGTTCTTGTCATTCAGGCACACAGGTGTGGAATCAGGCAACCAGATGTTAACCCAGATTCGGCTGTAATTGCCTTGAGTCAGATCCAGAGCCTAATTCAGGCTGATCTGGTCTACACTGCGTTATCGGTTGCCAAAGCAATCTATGATGCAGCAATGAGGAGGATTTTCTGCAGAGGAACGTGAGAAGTCAGCACTGTGGATCAGATCCAGATAATACCAAGTGATCTGGATGTCGGTGTCGTGCTGCATGGGGGGGTTGGGGAGACTGCTCGGATGTGGGGCCGGTAGAAAAGGAACATTACTGACTGGAGTGAGGCCAGGGGTTATTACTGTTTTAACAATTATCTTTATTATTGTTATAATAACTATTATGAGTAGTAGTAATAGTAGTAGGAGGAGGAGTATTACATTTTTATTATTATCATTATTAGCTATAGTAGTAGTAGTATTTATTAGACATTAGACGTTAGACATTAAGATCAACTACAAGACAGAACACAGGGCAGACAGGGCATGAGTGATGTCACCAAATAATAAGAATAACCAAGTCATAATAATACTAATAACATGGACATATACTCTATATAAAATCACGAAAAACAAGTGATCATGGGGAGATCGTTGATAGTAGGGAATGAAATAAATAAAAACATAAAAGGGAAAAAATATTCATTTAATTATACATGTAATGAAAGTATTACGTGACCACAACAAATAACATGATGATTATTTATGATTATTCTGTTACAAGAAATAAAATTAAGATCAGGGAAAAAAACAGCAATGTTATGGTTCAGAGATGGAGCTTGTTCTTCCAAGAGCTCCATCCATTCTCAGATATTTAATTTTTTCTGCTCCTTCCCGTCCGGTGCAGTCTGGTCTTCTTGACGACAGTGAGAAAGATGAGTAATATTTCAGCGTTGTGTTTGGGGACGGTGGCTAAGACGCCTAACGAGCAGTGTGGTGCTGAGAGTGGAATCCTGCGGCTAGGGGGTTATTATGATGACTCACTGGATACGGGCTATTTATAATCAATGTAAAATTCGAGTACGTAAAGGATGGGAATATCTCCTGACCGTCAGTTGGTCAGAGGCTGAGCGTAGCAAATCATCGCTAATGGAAAATTCTCCACAGGGGCGTAGGTGGTCAGCACAGCACGTAACACACGGGTCAATCTGTTCCCAGAATGAAGAGAAGACGGGAGCTAAGGGCTAAGGACAGCCCGTAAACTACAGTCACCAGAGGCCAGCCTCCAGTCCACATCTGTCTTTGATGGATCAGGGTCAGCATCCAGCAGTCTGGATTCTCTCCGGTACCTGATAGGTCCCACAGGAAGAGAGACGTGTTCACGCACCACGCCTGTCGTAGTGTGTGTGTTCACCAGACTGAGTAAGTCTGTCTTTATTTGCTGTACAGCTCCAATGCTTACACATTCACAGGCTTTAATCTGAGAGCGGTGCCAGATTCCGGGGCACAGCTTTACAGAACAGGGGACACAGGAAATGAACACACGAGCAGGAAACGAACCCGAAGAACCAGGCGTGAAGACAAACATTTAGAGACAAAGACTGCTGAGACCCATGGTGGACACTTGAAGAGTTTTAACACTGCAGAAACGCTCCATCTTCTCTTTAAAAAATGGGAGCTTCTGGAGTGACTTCCTCTCATCATCCCTGACAGCTTCTTTGTGTTTCCCCGCGGCAAAGCTGCACGCCGCCGCAGACCGAGGCTTAGCCGAGGATGGATGTGCAGGTAAAACACTGTACCAGTTCCCCGACTCTGAGGAGCTGCTAATCTCTACAGGCTCGGGACTGGATTATCCAATTAAAACACCCTGACCCATGAAATGACCCGCTCATATCCAAGCGCCAAGGCACGGATGAGCACCACTGAGACAGATAAAAGGGAAAGTGATGGTCTTTCAAGTGACAGGTCGATATTGGGAAGATGCGTGAATGAGGCATTTCAAGCGTGAGAAAATCCCATCGGAAATTACAGTATTTCACGTATATATAAATGAGATGATTTTATCGGCGAAGTTACTGATTTTATTCAAAATAATGATATTAGAAGTACATAGTGTTTAACAAAGATTAGTAAATCCACTGAAAACATTTCCACGATGAATATTCATGAGACGATGTGATTAGAAATTCCCTCAGGAAAAGATATGACAAATATAAACACGATGGTGTCAAACTCCATGGAAGATTTGAACTTTTCAAAGTTTTCTTGTTTGGAACAAAACCAATACAAAATGAAAAGATTTCTCTGTGCTGTGTGTGTGTTGTGCTGATTAAATAGTAGGAGTGAAATTGTACTGTAGTTTTCTTTCCCTCAGTCCGATCGGGAGGGAGGGAGGGAGGGCGCAACTAATGAGCCATTTATGATGCTCGGAGAATAGTCCAGGACTCAGAAAGTGACACATTTTTCTTATCAGCTATCTGCAGTTGTTGTTGAAGTTTGTTTTTTTCATCGTTGAAATAATCACAATTAATCTTCAAATGTCTGCACAGGCTAATGGAGCAATTTATTGTGAGAAATGTGTTTTGAGGAGGACCGTTTAACCTGCATTTTATCTTCACAACATGAAATATTGAAAGGTGATGAAATTAAACATGGCCTATTTCTCATGCAGGTCTGGGAATATTTCCTGCCCCACATTTGTGTCCACATAGCAACGCCCAGAATGCCCCAAGTCGTCAGTATTTTAGCTATAAAGTAAGTTTTGTCACTGTAATAGCTTGTTTTTTTTAATGAGATTTGCACCAAACGTGGCCTGTTGGTTGGAGTTAGGGTCAGGACCTTTGCTGTCAATTTGTTTTCAAGTGGTCAAGGTCACAGGGCCCGTAATGCTCTCTGGTTTAAATGCATAGGTCAAAGTTTCAGATGATGCATTAGCAGTCTTATATCTTCTATCAGTCTTATGTCTTATATTTTATATCAGTCATATTCTATCAGTCTTATATTTTATGTCAATCTTTTATCTTCTATCGGTCTTATATCAGTCTTATATCAATCTTCTATCAGTCTTATGTCTTCTATCTATATCAATCTTATATCTTCTATCAGTCTTATGTCTTATATCACTCTCATATTTTCTATCAGTCTTATGTCTTATACCAAGTCTTATATCAGTCTTATATCTTATCTAAGTCTTATGTCTTATATCAGTCTTATATCT
>OMNV01025497.1:0-19647 GCA_900303265.1 Brotula barbata
CTTTATTGTATATTTTTAGTCTTTATTGTATATTTTTAGTCTTATTGTATATTTTTAGTCTTTATTGTATATTTTTAGTCTTAATTGTATATTTTTAGTCTTAATTGTATATTTTTAGTCTTTATCGTATATTTTTAGTCTTAATTGTATATTTTTAGTCTTAATTGTATATTTTTAGTCTTTATCGTATATTTTTAGTCTTATTTTATATTTTTAGCCTTATTTTATATTTTTAGTCTTTGTTGTTTATTTTTAGTCTTTTTTGTATATTTTTAGTCTTTATTGTATATTTTTAGTCTTAATTGTTTATTTTTAGTCTTTATTGTATATTTTTAGTCTTTATTGTATATTTTTAGTCTTTATCGTATATTTTTAGTCTTATTGTATATTTTTAGTCTTTATTGTTTAATTTTAGTCTTTATTGTATATTTGTAGTCTTTACTGTATTTACTTCTGCATTTATTCTTTTCCATGTGATTTGATTTTATGTTTCCATTGATGCTGCTGTAACACAAGAATTTCCCAGTTTGGGATCAATAAAGTAAATCTTATCTTATCTTATCTTATCTTAAATTCCAAACCAAGACTAAACTTGGTTATATATAGCTATGTTATTATATAGCTGTATTGATTCATTTCATTATATTGTTGTTGCATTTATCTTTCATGAGTTTTATTTGTTCAATTTATTTATTTTGTTTTTATATTCATGTAAATTTTAATAATGCTATGAAGAGTACACTAATGTCAAAAAATGTTTGGCTTTTTAGTTTTGGACAGAGAGTTTATTTGTCGGTATGTTTTTTTTCCTCAAACTTAAAAATAATGACAATATAGAGTATATTTTTTTATATTATAATGAAATAATTATAATGGGCTTTAAATATTAATGCCAATCAATATTAAATATTACATTTTTACGAATAAATACATTCCATTCAAAAACAATCATTGAAAAGTAGAACGATGGAATTGTTTATTATGTCACTTATCATATTGGTATGAAATTGAAGTAGTAGTGATCATCCCTCAGAGGACTGTCTGTCTGAGATTTATGATGCAATCATCCACTCAAAACAAGAAGAACGACAAACTGTCAGAAATACTCTGAGGCGTTAACAAACCAAAGGAACAGCCACACACACACACACACACACACACACACACACACACACACACACACACACACACACACACACCCACCTTGAAGTATTTCCAGTCGGTGAACTGGTGGTGGTCACAGTGAGTGATGATGACGGCTGAGTTATCAGGGCCTTTGGTCAGGCACTGATCGTACTGCATCAGCTGGTTGGCTTCATTGATACGGAACAGCTGTGGACACGCAAAGGGACTCATGTTAAGTATATCGTGTACTTATATGTGGCTTCATCATTAGTACTTAATTACCCATTCCTCGTTGCGATTGTTAGGTAAAATTTCTTTCTTTTTTTTCTTTCTTATTAGAAATAGAATGTTAGCACGATTATCATATTATTGAATTAAAAGTGAAATCTTGACTTTGAATCGATCTTTACATATTTTAATCGTTCTGAAGTCTTTTGTATGTTCTGTGGACGAGGGCGGCGACGCATCATCCACATTATCCACAATGAAAAACGTTCTGTGGTGGCCGACACGTTTGAAAAGGAAAACAAACAAACAGCTGAGGTCACTGAAAGGCATAAAGCAAACGTGGTTTCGTGTTATTGCTCCAATGCTAGTTGGCACACGGCTAATCCAACCACTGAGAGGAAGTCAAGGCTGAACGGTCGCTGAGGAGCTCTGGATTAATCGTTGAATTAATCACCTGATTAGCTGCTTAATCGTTACAATAATCACCGGATTAGCTGTTTATCAAGATAATCGCTAATTAGCCAATAATGGAGGCTGCGGCCGCATGTCACCAAACCAAGCTCGTCTCCATCCACGTGATGCTCAGAGACACTGAGGTAATGATGATCCATTACCTGGTTGCCCCCCATCCGGTGACAGGGTCCTATCTCCACACTGCCGCCATTATTGTGGCCCATGCTGTCAATGCAGTAATTGGTCTCAAAGCCTCGGATCTACAAACACACACACACACACACACACACACAGAGGACACATGTTACAAGGCACCCAACAAGCAAACCAAAGCGTGACACGTTACGAGACATGTTGATGCTCTGTGTGTGTGTGTGTGTGTGTGTGTGTGTGTGCACCTACCTCCCCCCAGTCTACGTTCTTCGGAGGTAGAGGGTAGTGTACTGGGATGTCGTAGGCGATTTCCTCCATGAACCATTTGAAGCTCTTGCATCTGTGTTCCTCCCTGACACAAGCAAAAACATCCAATCACATGATCACATGGGTATCAGTAACAACCCATCAATCAGCCGGTGACCCAAAAGACACACTTCAAAACAAATTCTTGCACTTTGCATGCTAACGACAAAGACATACGGGAACGTGTCTGACAATTAAAACTGCAGTCCAACGTCTATGATGAAGGTCGTACCTGAAGCGTTTGAGGTCACTGATGTCTCCGTAGGCCAGAGTCAGAGTCTCCGGACGACTGGCATAGAAGTAATCCTTATATTCATCCCACCAAACCTCCACCACACGAACATAGTTCTACACACACATACACAGAGCTGGTATGAGTCATTTAGCTACAAACACACACACACACACACACACACACTCTGTCTCATGTATTCATCACTCATGTTCTCTCCTTGGGTTTTCTGCATCTTCCCGCATTGTATATATTATAAGTTATTTGTAAATCTTTGTGTATTTTTAAATTGTGCATGAATGAATGAATGAATGAATGAATGAATGTTTTTTTTTTTAACTTTAGCATCAAAAGTATTTTTTGGATAATAACTGCACTGACAGTATCAGTAAAATAATCTTTGGTCTGTTTAAGTGGCATTTGGATCTTAGGATCATGTTCAGAGTTATAATTATATTATAATTATAATCGCAGCCAACACTCTAAACATCTTTGAAGTTTATTTATAGATTTTCTTACAGACAAGAAGTTAAGTAAAAGTCATGATTTGCAAAAACTATAAAAATAAACTCTCCTCACACCACTGACTAACGGGACTCTTGAATCCAGCTCGTTAGAGGTTTTTGTAATCTTTTCTATGAGGTTGTATTCATTACTTTTTATTTAGTCACCTTTTATCTTGTCTGTTGTTGATATTCTTCCCCTGTACACCGTTGTTTTGTATTAGAGCCACATTTTAAGACCAATGACCAATATATATAATTACCAATATAAGTTGTCTTATCGCATTCCATTCATTTCAAAAATATTATAACTTGTAAAATTTGAACTTTGAAACTAAATACGTTATTCATTTTTTGAATACAAATCTATGAGAATTGGGACTCATTAAAAAAAAAAAAAAAAAAAATTAATCAAATCCTGATTATAAAGAATTATAAAAATCAACACCATCCCCTGAATTGCAATCAAGGACATATTGACAATGTTAAAAAATTTGCCTTCGCATAGTGAATACTGTCGCTTCGAGCATCATCTTATGAAATGCCGTGTCAGTGCGTGTGTGTGGTACCTTCAGCGTGGGCGAGGACCCAACGTGTGCCGGTGGAGGGTTGCCTTGCCATCCATGAAGACGGTAGATGTGGCCGACACGGGAACACGGAACAAAGAGCAACTTGCCACCACACTGCCAAATCTACACACACACACACACACACACACAAATGGACAGAGACCAGAGGAACCATTTAAACATGAGAGAGAGCTAAACCTTCATAAAAAGGATTTCTTAGTCAGTTTTAATGTGTTGAACACAGATTGATATGTATGGAACCTCTAAAGTAACTTTGGCAATAATTACATCTTTACAAGTTTGCACAAAGTACCAGATATTATGGCAAGCAAAGGTCGCGAGCCGTTATCTTCAGTCATTTCCTCTTATTTGGACCGATGTAATAATAACACTCAGTGCATTTGAAATGAAATGATGGGATTATTTATCTATGAGGTAAAGACAGAACATGACATATCATCACTTCCCTCTAAAAAAATGACTCGTGAAGCAACCAGGGGAACAGATAAATGTATAGTGAAATTGAAAGGCCCCTCCATGCTTTAAGGAAGACAGCCAGTGCAGCTTTTGCTGGAATATGCTCCAGGCCTCGTTTTTAAGTGGAGGCAGAGTGTGTGTTTGCTCTGTAGTTTTGGACTCTGTTTGCACTCTAAATCTGTGTATAATAACCACATGATAAGGTGCAGCACGAGCGCCTGAGGGCCTCAGCTAAGGAAACCTGAAACAGCCAAACAGGAGCTCTGCGAGTGAAGCACAAAGCTCGGGGTGGAATAAATTACAAACACGTGTATGTGGTGGTGATGCATCAAAGCATTGGTTTCACAAAGTGTGAGTGTTAAACAACTGTGAACAACCGATGACACATTGAGGCAACGCGTACACCGAGATTATTACTATCAGCTGCAGCCAGTCCACGGTTCCCAGGACAATCAGCTGACTCACACACAGTGAGACGGTGACCACATTAATACACAACATACAAACAAAACAACTACATGTGCGAGAGAGAGAGAGAGAGAGAGAGAGAGAGAGAATTATAGGTAGACTGACTGTTGTTCTCTGTAAATTTTGGATGTTTGGTCGGTCGAAGCATTGAAATATTACTCAAATATTCCTCTTCTGTCTCTCTGCTACATCTCCTCCTTCATAGTATTCAAATAGATAATGGTTTAAATTATGATCTGTGCTGAATTTTAGATTTCAAGTTAGTCCACCGTTATCCCGTGTTAACTCTAACCCTTCGCTTCCCCCTTGTACTCCTGATACCCCACATGCGACATGGGAGGCCCACGGGCTTTTTTTCTCTTGCGCATCTGTGCATTTATGGAACATTTGCCACCTGGTATCAATGAACTCTTTTTTGTTTCTTTTATCACTTGCTGATGTCTACAAATAAAAGATGGCTCGCATAAACTTCCTATATTTTCCTTCAACTCATTCCTCCTGCGAGGACACTGAAAGTTATGCCTGATTTCCAAAATCATTACCACTCACTGATGACCATGTTCTGCAGCAGTGCACGCATGGAATCAGCATGTATATCTGATAAAAGAGTCGACCTGATGTGAACTTTATGCTAAAACTGACAGCAAGAGGAAGAGGAAGAAGAACAGAATGCTGTATGGTGTACTTTGTTCCTACTTCTTTACATTTTACCCAGCATTCATTCGGTCTATCTGTGACTTTATTGTCCATACCTTGTACGATATTTCAAAATTCTCTCCTCCCCATATTTGCAGTCCAGGGTCATACAAACCCAGCTCAAAGAAGAACTCTCTCTCTATGGCAAACAAACCGCCCGCCATGGCTGGAGACCTAGGGAGCCGGGAAGACAAGAACATACGTGCTGAAAAAGGTACGTCGCAGAACGATCGCTAAAAATGAAAAACGACAAGAGGGCAGACCTTTCGGATAACAGAAACAAACTGAGCAACATAGAGGAAATGTGAAGGCAAACGTAAGATCAAGGATTGAGGCCAAGACATGATGACAGGAAGCATGAGCAAGTGAGGGGGGGGATAGGAGTGATGGTGCCCCATTCCGAACCCGACTCACGTCAGAGGCTCTCCAGCAGACCAGCATAGACCAGTAACTCCCAAAGCTTTTAGGCGGAAAACCAACCGCGTCCGACAGAAAAATCCCCGATTCTCCAACAGCTACTCACCACATGTACCTACCACAGCCTTCCCACTAGCATTTTATATCATATATAGATCAACGTTATCGGCAGCAAAAATATAGTCGGCATCCTCAGCTTCTGTGACGCAGCGGTCTGTTTGACTGTTAACATATTTATCTGGGTTCGTATTAAAGTGAATGGCGTCAGTGATCTAAATGCTGAGGCGTTCCCATCATCCACTGACTGGGTAATACCTGCTGTGTAATCTTGGAAATGCCCAAATGTAAAGCGCTTGTCATAAGGTGTGACCTGTGGATGGTTACGTATAACCCTAGAAGTCAGGGCACTCCTAACGTTTCCATTTCCCCCTGGTTTTATTTGACTGGCGCTCTTTTGCCATTTCCACATGAATCACGTATTGGTTGGCTTTCTGTACCTATATGGCTCAGACAAAGTTTTTCTGCGCGCTTTCTCTCTCTCCCCCAGAGGAACTCTCTTCCAGAGCATGCTCCAATCCCAGGCTCCTCTAGCGAAGCCGTCATCGTCTCCTCCGCCCTGGGATTCGATGGTGTAAGTCTGGCCATTGATGGAGTCGATCAGAGGCACTGTGCACGCCGTTCTGACAAAGTGGGGGTGGGTGAGGAAAGGTCCATGCACACGAGATACATGGGGGAAGAGGAAGGGGTTTAGACAGAACCAGCAAATACGCAGGGCAGTGCCGGTATGAAAGGGGGTAATGCACACAAAAGACAAGATAGTGACAAAGTGGAGGGAAGGACAGAATGAAGGGATGGGAGAAGGAGAAACAAACAGAACAGGGATACGTGTTAGCATGCCAGCAGCTTTTTGTGTACCGATAGGGCTGGGTGGTATGGGCTCTCTTGGCCTTCTCTTTGTTGCTAAGTGGAACTCGTTTCCACAGCAGGCTCCAATCCCACGCTCCTCTAGCTAGGCCGTCGTCGTCTCCTCCCTGCTGGGCCTCCACAGTGTACTCATTACCATCTATATAGTCTATCAGTGGCACTGTACATACTGTCCTACACCCACCCACACGCACACACACACAGGCACGCACGCACGCACACCCGCACACACATACGCACGCCTTTGAGTCTGTAATTACCATCAGAATGAGAATTCCTTATTGTCATCGCACAGGGTAGAACAAAGTTGCGCAGAAGTCCTTGACATGAATTCACACGGCAAAACCGATTAAAACTAAAAAAAATAAAAAATTCAAACTTGAAATTCAAAACGAAAATTAAGAGTGAAAACTAGACTATCAAATGTTGAATATATATCAAAATATATTTACGGTTCCCTATAAACAATTGGATATAAAAAAGAGAAACAGTACAATAAAAAAATTATAGCATTTGAGATGTTGCAGAAAAATACAATAAACATTAGCAGCAGGTATAATAGGCAGAACAATACAATAAAAAAAAAGAAAACAGTAGAAATATTGCACTTCAGGATATTGCATGTTTACTGAGTTGCAGTGGCCATAGAAATGTATATATTTAATACACATATACGCTCAAGGTGAGGTCGTGATGTCACATCTGTGAAACGTTCAACAAATGTAACTTTTAATATACGTAACTATTTTAGAATTTCAGTGCTGGAGGCACTTTTTTTCCTTCTTCCTCTTCTCGGTATGCATCGATTATCTTTTGTTTTTGTTTTTTTCCATCTGCGGTGAAAACAATAGACTGCTAATCCATCAAAAACACACGTGCGTGCATTATTTTCGTTACCTGTCTTGTGAAATGGGAGCAATCAGAGGGGCATACCAGTTGATTCCAACCTCACAGTGGGCGTCCAGATAGATCAGCACCTAGAAAACACGTTCACAGATTATCACGTCATGTACTGACATTATATCGTTGTTGAGATTTATAAGAGCACGTTCAGCACTAAGAATTAAACGAGAGGCTTGGTGCTAAGAGCACTTCTTACACTACTTTTAGACACTACTACACTACTTTTACACTACTTTTAGTAGTGTAAGAAGAAGAAGCACTGACAGCAGCAGTAGGAGTAAAAGTGGTATTAGTCTTAGAAGTAGCATTAGCAGTAATCAAAGTAATAACTGATGGGGCGGTGCTGTCAGTCGCAGTAGCAACAGTACAGTACCTGTCCTTTAGTGGCTTTCTTGGCTCCGATACTCCTCGCCTGGATAAGACCTTCCCTCTTGTCGTTCCTGAAAAGCTTGACCAGACCATTCCACTGTTTGATGTACTCTTCCAAACGCTCCTTAAGATGGCCTACAAGCACACACAATAAGGTAAGCACAGAAAAGAGCGTTGTTATCGACATCGACGTTGCTTCAAACGAAAAAAAAAAAAAAAAATACACAACTAGGGCATCCTCTGAGAATTCTACACTGTAAAAAATAGACACGGATCGATTCAAAACGTGGCCAGCAGCAGTCGCGATGAAGTGAAAATGCTTCCTACTGTGATTTGGAGGGAACGGGGGGGAGTGTAAAGAGCTCTATGTACAATATATGTATATCTGTGTGTATGTATGTAGGTATGTAACTCAGAAATAGCTCATCAATTTGACCCACCACAGGATGGCATTACCTGAAAAACAAACAGCATCTATCCACAATGGCATTCATTTCATAATTGTACCAGCATTCATTTATTTCGTTTGACATCTTCGTGCTCATATGTTTGCCCTCTGTCACACGGCTGGTCTAACTGGTTTGCTCCCCGCTGTAAATGTCAATTCAGTCGTTATAATGCACATTAAGCCTTTGATTTACATTTTGTTTGTGGCTATTTTTCTTCTTGAGGTGATAACGGAAGTAATCTGTT
The DNA here is from genome assembly GCA_900303265.1 of Brotula barbata. Lineage (NCBI taxonomy): Eukaryota > Metazoa > Chordata > Actinopteri > Ophidiiformes > Ophidiidae > Brotula > Brotula barbata. The sequence continues at coordinate 8,517 of OMNV01025497.1, forward strand.
ACCACAACGTACTAAATGAACAGCCGGGGATGTGTTAAGATTTTTTCCTACAAAACCACTGAAATGGTTAAATTCACTGAAAATTCCACCGTAACTTCAGCCACAGCTCGGAGATGACGGACTTCGTAACCTACGCTCTGATGCGTTTCCTCCCTTTAATAACACAGCGAATATTTACACTTGGCGTGTCCTGGCAGCGTGTTATCATTCCCACCTTTGTTGCTGAAGTCATCTATCATAACGATCTCTGCCAGGTACTGCCTGGGTGTCCTCTTGATGAGACTGTGGACCGTTCTCATGAGCGTAGACCAGCCTTCATTATGGAAGACTATCACCACGCTCGACGTCAGCAGTCTGTCATCGTAATGCCAATATTTACACCTAGAAACCCCCAAGAAATTAGAGAGACGTTATTTCAATCTCGGCCATAATCATACAAAAAAAAATGTCACTGTTCTCTGTGATGGGACAGAATCTCTCCTGACAAACGTCCTGTGTATATACTCATGGGAAATACGGATGTTTCGAGGTAAAAGTGAGGCAGAGGTGAACGAGAACACCACGCTACATGTGGAGTAGCTTTGAGGTGTTTCAACATGTTTAGCACATGTACATGGCTGCAATCGGAAGTCACACGTATGTGCCGGTCATGGAAGAAAAGAGGCAACGCAGTGAATTAGGCAAGAGACCTCCGTGATCACAGAATAACAAGTACTGAGTGCCCACGGGCCCACTGAACACACAAAACGACGTCAACAGGCTGATTTTCTGTTCTGTTACACGGAGAGATGCAATTCGAAAACGGTTTGATAAGGAACATTATGAATTTATACATGCGGCAGATTACAGTTTCTCTGACAGGAGCATCAAACGATGCAACACTGGGATGTCACTGGAACTCATCTGAGAGCAGCTGATACATAGGTAACTTGGTGGAAGTAAACATTGCCCCCACTCATCAGCTCACTCAGCCTACTTGAGTGAGATTCCAAGATTATGATTATCGAGTCCAAATGCCACATGCCTCTGACAGATGGGCACTTCTCAGACTGCGTTCGCACTCTGACACTGTGTCCCTGCATATACACAAACAAATGTGGTCTTATGTGTGTTTTCCACATAAAGCCTCTTTAAAAGATGTAAGGTTGTGAAACTGTGTTAACAAAAACAAAAGTGAACCGATCACAACATCCCAAGTCACAATTATGCACATACACAATACCACCACCACCACCACCACCACCAGTTCACCCTGAATGCATCAATTAAACATTGACAGTCTGGTACAGGAAGAGAGCAGAAGCTGTGGTTTTGTGCCTCTAAAAGTAGAATGGAGTCAGTAGAGATTGAGGTTGTCGGTTTCAGGGGAGTCCTGCTCTATAGAAAGACACAGAGTGTGCTAACCGGCAGTTTGTTCTGCTCATCAACACCTGCCCAACCTCTGACCACATCAGAAATCATTTCAGAAGATTTGTAGGGTAGCAGGAGGATGCACCCTGGTCTGTGACACCCACAGACCTGGGTGTGAATCACAGTGAGACAAACGGTCTACAAATGGAGAAATTTTTGAGCTGCTGATACTCTTCAAGGACTCCAATAGCACAACAAGCAACGGTGGGGGAGGAGCAGAAACATCTAGGACCTACAGTCTGGACCATAATCCCACGTATGATCGATGCTCTAAGCTCACTGAGGGACAAACCCATTTTTAAAATGAAGAAATCTTTGTCGGGGCAGGTCTGGATGGAAGCTGAATGGTACAAGAAGACACGAAACCCACGACAGAACGCCTTAATAATAAGTCACTGTTTGTGGAGGAATGTCTTCACACGCCTTTTTACCAGACAGCATCATTATTCATGTAGCATTAACTCAGGCAGAGTGTTGCAACGTAGATGAAGATCAAAATAAAGGATTAGAAAATATCTTTCCCCGGTGCCATAGACTGTCAAATCGTACTCAGGATCCGAGCTTCTTTGGATCTGTAGGTTTATACCAGTAATGTCCAATACTGTGTGCACTGTGAGTCTATCCGGTACCTTTCAGTGTTTTGCTCACGTGTGAGGTTGTAGATGATTAAGATGGGTGTGGGCTGTGCAATGTGGTCCGTTTCTGCATAGTCTAGTATTGACAAACCTCCACCACAGGTAGCCCCGGCCCTGAAACACATTGTCTATTGCGCAGAAGGGCAAAATGATGAATCCAGCTAACACACTTTTCCTCTTCCTTTAAGATAAGCGCTTCGTTATGACTACACGAACAAACACAAACACCTTTTGGTATTGTAGTTTCTTCAGGGTTTCAATTTTGTTGTCAGGTAAATATGGAAATCAAATCAACTGTATATTTCCATAGGGAGTCTGCTTATGGCAGAACTTCTGAATCCCTGAATCTGAATCTAGAATTAACTTAACTTCATTAATAACTAGCAGGTTGATCTATATGGAGCCCCTGAAGGGTGTGTTTCCTCTCACTCATGCAGTAGGACTGGTTGAAGCTGTTGAACCAAACTGTACATTTCCGTTTGTTGGATCCGGATTAAGAGGTGTTGCAGGTTAGACGAGTCCATGACCTTTCTTGTGTAGAGGGAGTTTACTACGTGGCTTTTTGAACAGTGCCAATGAATGGTTGACATTATCGACAATGTTGGCAGCAAAATTGTCAATAAGTTCCATTTCCAGCTGACAAACCAGACTGTGTTTTAACCCCAAGTCAGAGTTGCCATTCAAATTATTGAGACACACCGTATCGATAAATAGACTGTTTGCCAATGCTAGCATTTGCAAGCTACCATACATATGCTAGTGCTAAAATTAACGTACCAAAATGGCAAGATGGCCTCTGCGTCAACAATGGGACTAGTAGTACTACAGTAGTAAACAAAACTTCATTTGACAACAAAATTATTTTTACCTTTTCTTATACTCCACCACACTACAATATTTACTATTTAAAAAGAGGGAAAATCTATTTTGTGAATGAAAAAAGTAAGAGGATAAGCCTTTGATATCATAATCAAACCCTCAAATATTTTTACATGTATTTTAGTCAAGGTCATTAAAGGGCATTTTCCAAAGCTAGCACTACATAATACAACCACTTGCATGAGGCAAAATCTGAATAGTTGCTGAAGAACTATTGATTCATTGTTGTATTGATCTATAAATTTGCCAATTAATTCTTCCAATCATTGCTAGGTTTGTCAATTATCAAAATAATTCTTAGTTGCCGCTCTACATCGTAGTCAGGGCGTGTTCGGTTGTGCTGTAGTTCTCTTACTCACCAGCAGTTTGTGTATCTGTCTATAAACTAATCTGTTCTTTCCATCTATTATCTTTCCTCCTTATCTATGTCAGGGTTGTGAAGGGGGTGGAGTCTATCCCAGCAGTCATTGGGTGAAAGGTGACTCCTTCACACTCCCATTCACACCTATGGCCAACTGAGATACCCCGGTTCACCCAAGCAGCACGTCTTCAGAGATGGGAGGAAACCGGAGTACTCGGGGGAAGCCAGTCTGGCACGTACACAGAGACACTGAATGAGTGAGGCTGAGCTGACTACAATGAATCGATGCTGCTGGAGGATCTATTTTTTCCTTTCACTGGGCAAATATCCCAGTGATCCTCAGCTCGTCATACTTGGCGCGTCAATTCATTGCATGCCGTATGCTGGGCAGAGACGGTCTTGTTTGAATGGAGACATTGCGCCAACAAGTATTGAATCTGTGGAAAAAGGCAACGCAAACAAGTAAACATTGCCGTCTGGGACGCCACTGCGACGTACAGCGAGGACACGTCATCTAGGCTTGCTGCTGACACTTTCATTAAGATAATGACTGTTTACAAGGCTGACCAATTGTGATCCAAGTGTCATGATGTGGGATGACCATATTTTGGTTTTCCAAAACAAGGACAGCGGGGGCAGGAGAGTGGCCGGGAGGTGATTGTGTGCGTGTAAAGGGACACTACGGTTATGGACACTTGACAAATGACAAGTGTACGTTCCAGCTTTGCAGGTCAAGCATTCCTTTTCCACCGATCCCGACAAAGAGGAAAACACAGATGAATATTCAGTAACGGAGCAATTACGAAAGGTCAAGGCCATGCAAATGTACACACAGAATGTAAAACACATAAATGTTCACATTAAACACGTGAACGCAAAGTCAAATCCAGGACATTTTAGGATATTTAGACACCCCGGCTCTAAAAAGAGGAAACGTCCAGGACAAAGATTATGGTCACCCTACATGATGCCATTCTGTCGAAGGGGACTTACTTTTGTTTATCAGTAACAGCATGAACACAAGAAACCAGAAGCAGGACCAGGACAGATGTAACCATTAAGGTTCGGTTGCAATTTTCAAATTTTCTTTCAAAAAGAACCAAAAGTTTACAGGGTTTGTGTTGGTATGGTAGCACTTACTCTTCGTGGCGAATATCACTGATGGTCCTGTCCAATGAGATCATGTCACTGGCCACCATGTTGAAGCCGAACTCTTTCACCGAGGCCTGAACCGCATCTTTGTACTCAGGACCCAGGACAAAAGCCTTAGCCTGTTCTCCTGGACCGTTAGGAATTCCGTGAGGTTCTGGCTCCTTGGGCTCAAAGTTTCCCAGGGTGCCTTTCTTCAGGACAGGGCTGGTATACGCATGGGTGTGTGGTTTGAACGTCACAAACTGCTGCTGGATGACCTCCTTCTGGTTGGGCTGCTCGCCGGGTTTCTGGAGATTGTCGGCCCCGCCTTCGTGGATAGCAGATCCCAAAAGTTCAGTGATGACATACGGCAACATTCGAATAAGAGAAATGACAAAGAAATGACAACTAACTTGACTATTTTACAAAAAATACAACTCGAAATGTGGAGATATGTGGATGCTGAAGTTAATCATTAATTAATCGTTGTTAATTATGAGTCTCTAGAAGTTTCCAAGTTTCCAAATCACAAACTCAAGTCTTCATGAGATTTATTTTGTTTGACCAACAGTTTTCACTCTAGAACAAGACAGAGAGAAAAGCAACAATTACCCCATTCTAGAAGCCTTAACCAGCAAATGTTTTCTATCTTAGTTTATATTTTAACCATTTCAACACAAATGAATAGAATCTTCAGACAATATCCTGTAGGGATGCAAAAAAAAAAAAAAAAAAAGATTTGAAGGAGAATGTAACCGAGCAGGAACGGTGAAAGGCATGCTGGTCCATACCCAATGATTACAGTATGAATGGCAAAGCAGGAAGTACATGACTCCAGCTAGGTTGCATCACTTTAACACTAATATACCCAACACGTGCACAAAATGTAACCACCTAAAGGGGGTCTCTGTTTCATTGTATGAGGAGGAACGCACACATTTTCTCCTTTTGGGAAAAAGTGCTGGATCTGATCAGACTAGATTATTGATAAAGATGCACCTCTCACTTCCAAATTGTATACTTTATGTCTGTTTTCTGCAAGCTGAACGGTTTATTCCTTGCTCATGGAAGCAACAGACAACCTGTGGAATTTCCCAGCAGCCGAGAGGATTTACTTTACACCGTGCAACTGAGAAGGTGAACTACTTCACCAAGAACAAGTTGGACGAGTTTAAGGAAATCTGGACTGTTTTTTGACGATCTCCTTTAACTAAATGGTTGGAAAGATGGACTATTGTGACAGATAATAAGGCTGTGCTTTTTAAAAAAAAAATATTTATTTACTACTTTTTCCCTTTTATTTACGGTGTCATTCGCAATGTTATGGTTATATTCATATCTGTTGGTTGGTGCTTTGTTACTTTTGATTTGTAAAAGTCAAATAAGAGACATGCTGAAACAAACAATTTTTACAAAACCACTTTCAAAATTGTCACCAATCCAATATCTGTGCAAAGACTAATCAATTAATTGTCTCAACACTAAAAGTAAAACTTTTGAAACCAAAACCAAACCAAGACAATTTTGACGAGTGAAATAAACTGCATTCATGTTTCTCTGTTCTCAGGTCTCACCGTGTTTGTCTCGAATGGAGTTCAGGTTGACCTCAACCCCCTCCACGTGAGGCCAGGGCACCACAGGCTTAAACTGTGCAGCCAGGTCCCCTTTGGGCAGAAGATCATCTTCCTGTATGCAGAGTGGGACAGTAAGACTTTCAATATGACTCATCATTAACATGAAATGAAATGAATGGACAGGCGTCCCTCGCCACTCGCGGGGGGGTCAGGGGCCCCAGGGGACGAAAAATTACTACCACCTGTAGCTGTGGGTCCGTCACCTTCCTTTCCTGGTGACATATATTTTGTATTTAGTATAACAATTTAATATTCAGCCTCGGCTAGTCAAAGCTCTTCAACATGACGTCATTTATGTGAAGGAGTGCCAGGGAGAGGAAATGGCCCTTTATGGTGCTACTCTCACTCTCGCAGCCAAAATGCAGCAAGCACCTGACATAAATGACACCGTGATACTGATAAAAATGCAACACGTGGTTCAGCCCTAACGTGCACCGCTATCTGCTCGTGCTGCGAGGCGACACACCCCACATTGGGGTGGTTTGGCACCAGCGCCGTTCCTTTTCGTCCAGTTGGCACTTTCTTCACTTAAGGCAAGAGTTTTGATGTACTTTGGATTCATTGTCCCGTGGGAAAAAATGAGGTTAACACAACATGGCGCCTACAGGATTTGATAAGCAAAAATGGTACGCTAGTGAGTCACCACGGACAATGGCAATGGAGGTGAAAAAAGTTTATTCAGCAAACATGCGTATTTTAGATAGGCGTTGGTTGCTGATTGCAGGACTTTTATGTCATGAATGTGTGGAGTTAATATACACGCACAGCGATATATACTGTATATATAAAGACACAGCAGTGGTGGATGGTAGGACTTTTATAATAAAAATGATACCACTCACACTATTTTAAATCTATTTGTTTCCATTTAAAGAGATAAACATATCCACAGAGGGAACTATGGACTGATTGGGTAAAAAGCAGATCAGAGGACACACAAGAGGAAACAATTCAATGTGCAGCCCACAAAAGAAAAGATAGGCAAAACAAAGGGACTTACATTACAATCAGAGGGTTGGAGATTGTGACAGAGAGTGCAGGAACATTTTTGTCTAGCTTTATTAAAAAGACAGAGGCTACACACACACACACACACACACACACACACTGAGCTCAGCCAAGCTGTAACGTTACATTGCTGTTACTCAGTTGCTGGTTAACTTGCTCTCCTAATATATAAGTGTAGCCCACATCTTCAAAAGAGAAGAAACCCTATTTAATATTCTAACCAATTCAATACCAGACTTTTTCTTGTCCTGGACAAGCACCCACGCTGTACTGAAGTAATGCATCATGGGAAATGTTTTTTGAAGTGTCTACTACCTGTTCCAAAGCAGCCAGTAAGAACACAACGAACAGGTTTGCACAGTTTGCATGAAAGAAGAGAAAATTGTAGGAAAATCGGCTAGATAAAAGTGACATTTTGAGAAGGCGCATACAGCACAATGGATGCATGTTACAGAAAATCTATTTAAAGGAGAAAGAACCCACAAACATGTAAGAGGCTTTACAGGACAGGTTTCAAAGAGATATAGCACTAAGCAAATAAGAAAAGAAAATAAATACAGTTTTGTTAAATTTAGCTGCATTATGATTTCCCCTTTTTTGCACGCAAGTTTAAAATACTTCCAGTAGAAACTTCTAATGAATATAAACAAGAATGTTTGAATGCAGACATGTTGCAGGGACGACTAGAATCGTCGTACTCCTGTGTTTGTATGTATCAAAGGGTTAAATCGAGTATTTATGAAGCGCTTTAGAGACTTCAAAATATCAGGATATATATTGTGTATCACGATATAGCCTAAAAATATCAAAACATTATCTATAGGCCACATCTCCCAGCCCGACTGGGGACCACAACTGTCTTTCTTCAATGAAGGTCTGGCTCGTGTCCATGGTCTAGACGTGTTTCGAGCCGATTTAGATTGCATACATCCATTCTGATGGAAATTTACATCTGAATTAGCCTCAAACTGCCATATTTCAGAACCAAAAATTTCAAAGTCATCCAGCCTCCCATGCACATGTGCAGGGCTGGCCCATGCTGACTGATGGGACTTCAGAAAACTTCTAGGGGTTCACGCAGCGACCATGAGGGGGGTCAATACTGACTTGCATAGCATTTCGAGCTTTTGGAAAGCTGAATAAAACCTGCAGGAAGTTTGTTAGGTATAAATGGGTGTCTTGGAACACCTAAACGTTTAGCAGACATAGATAAAGCAAAGTATGTCTCCCACTGTCGTCTTGTACGTGACAGTGGACAGAAATAGTGAGAATTGTGCACTTACCAAACTCACTCCTATGACACTGTGTACCCTTGGTGCATTTCTGATGTGTTCGATTTATATTAGCAACATCTCCTGTCATAATAATTAAAGCAGGGCTGGAGGACAGGATGGAGTAATTGGGTGATGATGAAGTCCTGAAGAACAGGCCCAACAGGACGAAAGAGGATGTTGGATTTTGCAGCTTCACGCAGAGCTGGCACGAAAAGTCTTATTGACAATACTCAAATCAAACAGCTCAGTTCCGTGTGGCAGCGATGAGACGACGCTGTCACACACGCGGATGTGTGTATCCTGGAGTGGACGTGGCTATTAGAATGAATAGAAACCCACGCCAGGGCAGACAGTCAGACACCCGTCTCCATGACAACTACACTGCTGCTGATTTGCGGCTAACGTATATCAATCAAAGCCTCTTCTCTTGTTTTATCGCTGTAAGACTCCCAACAATGGAACACACAATCACAGCGCCCTGAGTCGCCCTGTTGAGAGAACGGTGAAGGTGAACCGACTGGTCCTGGTCACTCACCCTCTTGCGAAACGGGTTGTCGTCGCTGGGTGTCGGGGACAGAGACGACCAGATCAGCACCAGCGCCAGAAACGTGCCAATCACGATCAAACTGCGCAGGAGAAAGCCCACTTTCAGCCTCATCTTGGCTCCGGTCGCCTGTTAGCCGGGCTAAGCTAGCTTAGCTCCGACTTGCTCCTTATCAGGACGGACCCGCCGATAAGCTAGCCAGGCTACTAACAAGTCGTTAGCCGTGAAAGTCAGCAGGTTAACAAACACGACCAACCTGTACGAGTCCTCGGGCGACTCGCCTAACCACTCAAAGTACGTCCGAAAAGTCTCCTAGTCGGTCCGCTGGAGGAAGCTTCTCCTCTTCCTCCGCTCTTTTTTTTTTTTTGACAGCTCGTTTTCCTGGGCTATGGCTGTTAGTGCTGACCACAGCGGAGCGCTCCCCGGCAACGGAGCAGTTACAGCCGGAAAGACTACAGCCCGACTACAGCCCGACTACAGCCCACCAATGACAACACTAAATCTAAAATCCAAAAAGAGAAAAAGGCACGCTGCTGTCCCCGAATGCTCTCCGGAGGATTCAGCGGCAGTGACGGAGGATCTGATTGTCGCTCCGGGACACCCGGACGTCGCAGCAGGTATGAGCCGAGTTCCTTCTGGGTGTGTGGAGGAGGGAAAGAAGCCCGTCTGGTTCCTCGGACTGTTATGTTGAGTGACACGTTGTTCCACTGTGACGACGCAGGTCACACTGTCAGATTGCTGTACGGACTATTTTGTGTTACTTGCACGCTGATTATTGTTTGTTTGTTGTTGTTTTTTTTTTTGTTTAAGTGACTTGTACAGATGTCAGATTACAGTTTCACGTTTCATGTCAATCAAATAAGAAGAGTCATATGGACCAAAGTATTAATGTATGTTTTGTAAAGTACCACGACTCTAAAGTTTACAAATGTAATTTTCAGACACAGGTTTTCAACAACAATACTGTCATAACAATTCTTTCACTTCATTATTTTAAGAATAAAGATAATTGGCCACATTTTGAGTGACATGTTTGAGGAAGAATAATCTTACAGATTACATTCAACTGGACTAAATGTCTCAACTCAGCTCCATATAGCATCACTGCTATTCATCTCGTTACATTAACAACATTTTTATTAAATTTGCTGAAAAGTAAATGTATTGACATCACATTGAAATACTTGATATACTGTATATATATTATTCAAACTGAATTAATATTGTACAAGAATTGCCATTAACTGCACTCAGCAAATCTCCAAAGTTCGTTTTCAGTGAGACCATGTGTCTCGAATGAAACAATTTATTTTTTCAGTACACACACACATCTATCTATCTATCTATCTATCTATCTATCTATCTATCTATCTATCTCTAGAGGTGTATAAAATACAAAATATAATACTTAATAACTACCAGTACCTTCAAATAGTAAATAAATAAAATGCATGCACCTGAATAGTAATTCCGGTGAAACAAATGCATCATATAAATTAGTAAGTAGCAATTGTGCTAGCACAGTGTCAACAAACAGATGTCCTCACTACTCTTCAGTTTCTAATAGTGATCAAGTAAGAAGACCCAGCAGCTGAAATCATGGTAAAGTTACTTTTACATGAAAAAGTAGTTAATAAGTGGCTCAATGCATCCAGATTTTCATAAATGAAACTTATGCTGCGTGTGTGTGTGTGTGTAATCTTATGTATGCTGCAGGTAATCAGTAAGCAAGGAAGGCAGTGGAAGGAGGGGAAGAAGAGTCAGCCTGGATCTACCAATGAGATTCCTGATGAGCAGGCGGCACAACTGGCAGAGACTCTGAGGAGAGACTGAAAAGAGACAGACATTTCATCTTACTACTCCTCTTATTGAACTTCAGCTCAGATACAATTTGATGTGGTTCAAAGGAGCATCCATCCATCCATCTAACATCCATCCATCTAACATCCATCTATCATTCCTCCATTCATCCATCTATCATCCATCCATCCATCCATCCATCCATCATCCATCATCCATCCATCCATCCATCCATCATCCATCCATCCATCCATCCAATAATCCATAGCACTGCTTGTATATCTTAGACTACGTCAACACTAAGATGGATACATTTGAAAATGCATCTTTTTTTGTCAGTTCAGTAATGCTTTCCAGAATGGATGACTCTGAAAAAAACCCCACAAGTTTTCACACTGTAATGTATGTGAAGAAAACAGAGGATCCAAAGACATAGATGCACAATTGTCACGTGA
>OMNV01025502.1:0-10354 GCA_900303265.1 Brotula barbata
TACAGACAGCAGACAGAGAGAAAACACAGATAGAAGTTTTCTTTTAATCACAAACTCAAACGTTAATATCACTGACAGTCATGTCATTCATTTCTTCTTCTGGCTCTCTCCCTCTCTCTCTCTCTCTCTCTCTCTCTCTCTCCCTCGCTCTCTCCCGCTCTCTCTCTCTCTCTCCCTCTCTCCCTCTCCCTCTCTCCCTCTCTCTCCCTCTCTCTCTCTCTCTCTCTCTCTCGCTCTTAATTATGGGATGGCCGAAATGGGAATTGAAAAGACTTCCATTATGTAAAAGGATAAAGTTCCTTCATGTCTGTACTTTCAGTGTCACTGTAAATGAGATGTAAGTTGTGGACAAATGGATCTTTACGGCTCAGTGTTGTCTCTAAGAACAAACACCAATCAGATGAAACTCCCCGTTGTGCTGTACAGATTCTGTGCAAAGTCAAAATGTTTCTGAGAGGTTTTTTTTTTTTGTTTTTTTTTCTCTGTTGATGTCTAAGATTGCTGCTTCGGTGTCTTTTGAAAGCCCCACGAGGAGCAGGAACACTTTCATCAGACTAAATGATGATACTTTGCACAGGGTTGGAAACAAGGGAGTTAGAGGAACGCATCTTTTGAAGTTCTAAACAAACCATTAAATAAAAGGCAGCGCTGTTCAGTGACACGAAGCTATAAAAACGGAATGTGGTTGTTTCGACATGGAATGATTCTCTCTTCAGCTTCTCAGCTGTCCGTCTGCCTGATAGTTCCGCTCTCCTACAGATCCCAGCTGTGAGTTAAGCACCATCTCTTCATCTTTTGTCTTCATTATGTTTTCCAACCTTGACTACATTAAGTCTTACAAAAATCACTGCCAGATTACATCAACAACACGAAAATATCCACAAACAACTTTTACATTCACTAATACGGCTGCACTGACAATGAATACTGAACAATGAGTGAGTCCAGTGGTTACAAGGTCTGGCCTATAGTTTGCTGAGTTTTAGTTACAAATGCTCTTAACATTTCATTTACAAGACACTCGTGACCGTCTTCAGCAGCCCCAGAGGGAAAAACCACAAGCTGCAGCTGCAGCCTGAGTTTGATGACAAATGAAACAAGAAATTTATTGGATCCTGTGCAGTTGAAATATCTTTGGATCGAGGATGGTTCCGTTTCCTACCTGCGTTAAGCAGAGAGGATGAGACGTTTTGACAGTTCTGACAAACCTGTGAGCAACACGTGGAAGAACGTTTTCCAGGTTTGCTGCCATCAGTTTGAGCTGCGTGGAGAACGGATCAGTACCCAGCAGCTCTCAAAGGTATCGAGGGATTTTCATGAACCTCGGTGGACACGTTGGACGTTATTGAGGGAAGAACCCGTTACATTTGGTATCGGTGCCGTCGTGACCGCTCTTACATTCTGTCCCGTGTGTTTTCGTGGGTCAGTCAGAGGATCTCTGCGTCCACGCGGCCTCATCCGAAGTGCTGCTGGTTCTGCTCAATCTGAAAGTTGTGGTCGGGACAAACTTTCTGCACCAGCCTGTAATCCGTGCCGGTGAACGCGATGAAGATGCAGATAACCTTGAAGGGTTTGGCGCAGATCCAGGCTGCCTGGGATTGGGTGTTTTCGGAGTAGCAGGTCTGGCCTGGGTCGTACATGCAGGGCTTGGTCTTCTTGGACCGGTTGGTTCGCTGGTACTCGATTCGGCAGTTGAGCTCGGTCACCATCATCATCTCCTGCTGCTGCTCTGGAGAGGAAGAGCCGGTGGACTGAGGTGGACTCTGGAACTGGGACACCGGATCGGGAACTTGGACCGAGTTTTTGGTGAAGGCTCCCTGATCTCTGGAGTCCAGCATCTCCCACCCGACAGCTTTGGAGGGCGGGACGATGCTGACAGATATGTTCCCAAGACGGGAAGAATTGTGACGGAAGTACACGCTGAACGTGCCGTTGATGTGGTCCACGATTTTTCCCGTCACCAGGAGGCTGAATTTCATCGTCTTCACATTGAAGTAAAAATCACCCCAACCTAGGATCTTCTTGGTCTTGGAGGAAGGTTTTGCTGGAGGTTTGGGTTTGGGAGGAGAGCGGTACACATATTGATCCAAAGCTTGGGAGAAGTTCTGGGGCCAACCGTACGGGCTGAGAGCGCCATGGGCAGATGTTTTGGATTTAGTGGAGATGATCTGCAAGTCTTTGGAGAGATGTTTGACCTTCAGCGCTGCACCAGCAGTCGCTCCTCTCCCCCCTCCGTCCTCCCTCTCTCCTTGTTGGATGTGATTGTCCCGGGGTTTGGCTGTTTCCTGGACCTGTAGGAGAATGGAAAAGTGCAGCGCATCAGGCCTACTGTGTTGAGAACTGTCTTGCTACAAATAGCTGAGCTGCTCAGGTGGTCGGGACCTCTGACAGCAGCTCTGCTACTTTAACACAATGTTGTTTTTCCTGTGACGTACTGCTTTTAAAAAAAATAAATCCCAGTCTTCCCTGCATCCAATTGTTAATTCAACTAAGGACTGTTTGTTTTCATTTGTTTCTGTTGATGGAAACATGAAGATGATTAGATGTAGCAGTTTTGGTGTGAACTGGTACTTCATAATAGTGGAACTGTTGTGGCTCTTGAAGCTGTTTGAGTCCAAATGCTTCTGTCCCTAACAAGTCAATAATGATGACCACCGTTACTGCAGCATCATTGGCAATGTTGGTTCGTTTATCACCGTCACCATCAGTACCATCAGCTGGGCTCACAATTCAACAGGATGTAGCACGGGGTCACCGGACGTTTTTCTGTGTCGTGCAGAGAGGAACAAGAGGGAAAAGAAAGATCTGCAGAGCTGCAGATTGAAGGACAGATTGACTGTAGACACATTAGAAGGCAGCAGCTGATCGATTCCAATAATTATGGCTTGATGTTTCTATTCCACAGAATGAAGGTGATCAATAGGTGAACTCCTTCAGGCAAGGACTAAGGACACACACACACACACACACACACACACACACACACACCCCCATTCATAGGAGCATTAACACCTTTTAATTTGCGGCCTCTCTCCCTCTCTCCCTCTCTCCCTCTATCCCTCTCTCCCTCTCTCCCTCTCTCCCTCTCCTTGTTAAACTCATTGGTCCTTTCTGCAGGTTTCTCAGTGTGACCTTGATTACAGAGTGAATCTGTGGGTTTATTATTCAGTCTGTTTGGAGGAGAGTAAAGTGACCAGCAGGGGTCACTGCTGAAAACACTGCAGCCAATCAGAGTGCGCGCACGGCGTTATGTAACAGAGGGGAGGTCGACGTTCGCTGCAGCTTCTCCACGTTGACCCGCATGACATTTTGTACGGACTCTTTAAGCTGTAAACTATGCGTCAAATCAAAAAATAACCTTCATTTTCTCCTTCGTCTGTAAACTTCATACTTGGGTTGCATAAACAATGACGCCGCTTTGACCTAAATTCTTTGTGAATGAAAGCCCAAGTCATGTTTGACTGGCTCCAGTCACCTTCCAGAAAGGCTCTTCCTGCTTTTCATGAAAAAAAAACTCTCCGTCTGCTGTCATCCTCTGAAATATGATAAAATTAGATTTGAAGAAGAGCGATTAAGAAGTTTAAGATTATTTGATCCTAATCCTGTCCCTTTGTTTACCTGATTATTTACATACAGAACCTTTTGGTTGATATAGATCAATTAGGCCACGCCCATCACTATTTTCTCCTCGTGCAGGTTCTTTTTCCCCCAGAAGGTTTTTCACGTCCATTGAGGGACCACGTGACGTCCTTGTGTTTCCTATTCCTTGCCGTCTCGTGTGGGCGTGGCTCGTTCACGCTGGTGGATGAATACGTCTACTGGAACCTAACGTGTTAACTTAACTGAACATCCTGTCCTATAGGATCATAAAGTCCTGATTCAGACCGACTGCAGCCGCGTTGAGTTCGTACGAGTGAGACTGCTGACGTGTCGCGTGTTGCGTGTCTGTGTCTGTTCACTGTAAGATTCATCAGGGTCTTCAGAGCCACCGAGCACAAAGATGGAACAACTTCCGTCGCTCCACGTTATATAACACAGAAGTTAAAAATGTGGCTTGTGCACAAAGTTCTTCACATTTTGAAAAGTTGATTTCCATTTTCATAATAATGTGGTGGAGGAGGTTTGTGGTGATTCTTGGTAAACAACGCCGGGGATATCATTATCTCCCACCAACGACTGGGAGATGCCAGCGCCAATCTCGGCCTCCTCCTCCTTCTCCTCCTCCTCCTCCTCCTGCGGCGCCGAGCTCCAGCTGCGCCCGTTGTTTTTTTTTCCTGTGCCCATTGTTCCAGCCTCAAGCTGCAGCTCAGCCGCTCTAATTGGAGCCCGCTGTGTGACAGCTGTGTCATTGGCTCCGTGTCAAGATGCCAGCGCAGCGTCTGCAACAGAGGATGCAGTGTAACACCTGTGCTGAGCACCTGCAGAGAGAACCCACGACAGTAATCACATTTCACCGCCGGTTCGGAAGGATTCCACCTCACATGTGTCACTTTTTAAGATTTCAATAAAAACAGCCTGCAGCCCGGTCGAGGTGTTTTTGGCAGCTCATCCTCAGTGCAGTCCAAGTCTGGGAGGAACGAAAGTGCGACGTGGCCGAAGTTCAGCGCCTGATACCGGAGATGGAATCAGGGCAAAGGTCAAGTGTAAATTAGAGTGAAGTCCAGCCAAATGAGGCAAAATGTCAAAGTTTTCCCTCTGTGGTGTGAATGAAGTGACGCCTCATTGGTGTCGGGTTATTCCATCGTTCTTCGACACGTTATCGGTCGGTGGCTGTGACGTGAATGGTTGTAAGGACGTGTGGACTCATTGATTTTGATCGGCTCTGTCCATTCATCCAATATGGCTGAATAATTCATTTCGCTCCTGATTCCTCGTTGCTTCCTGCGGCTTTGGTGTGACTGTTAGCTTGTCTCTCCGTTAGTTTTATGATTTGGGGCTTCTAAGAATAACTCGAAGATTTCACCTCAGCTGACCTTATAACGTACACGTATCATTGTTTCACAATTTACTATTGATAACAAAAACCATCTTTTTGCAAATCCTTTCTACTGTCACGTTTTATTGGGACACTTTATTGACACACTGGTAACCTGGGATGGTTTTAAAGATCGTGTTAAAAAAATGTAAGTAACAGTAACAGTAAATGTTTGTTCCGGTACATTTCACGTGTTCTCTTTTACTTTGATGATTGATGGTCACTTCCCCTAATGTACATACCAGACTTCACCTTTTCCATTTCCACTCATTCATGCTCTAAACTCTGAACTCCTGCTGAAGGCGACTTTGTCCTCAACATGCGCGGCGAGTACAAATAAAGATGAACGAATGAAGGGATGAATGGATGGATGCATGTCCCCTTCAGGGTGTAGGGTCTGTCTTATCTGCTTGTGTACTCTGCATGTATAAACATTTTCCCTTTTTATGGATGAATAAAGTCGCCTTAAACTTGAACACTTTGACTGATTGCGTGAGAATAACTGAGCTGAGTAACGTTTGGATGAATTCATCTTCAAACTGTACCATCACCCTCATCATTTTCATCATCACGGACAACAATTATCACCTGCCCAAAGTGTGTATGGCACAATATTTATCTCTCTATTCAGTTTGAACCCTGAAATCAAAAACACAAAGCAATCATGCAGCTCTGAGATGAGATGGATCCCTGACACTTGATGAGATAACTGCATCTGAGGGTGAATTCATAGAGATTCTCACAAACACAGGATGAGAGCTGAGCTCACTTACCGCTGTGGGGAGAAGCCACAGACAGGTGATGGCAAAGTTTAAGCGCAGTGCCTTCATCTTACAGCAGCAGCAGCGGCGATTCTCCATCCAGAGAGAACAAATGACAAATCTTAACAATCATTAGTGAGTTATACTCAGAAATCCTCCCGCTTCAGAAGAAGAAGAAGACATTCCACAGAAAGAGAGTCAAAAAAGGATGAAAACCTGCTGGGAAGACACAGGGAGTGAACACTCATCTCTCTCTCTCTCTCTCTCTCTGTCCTACCACTCATACACAGTGAGAGAGAAAGGGGGGGGGGGAGAGGGAGAGAGAGAGAGAGAGAGGGCGAGAGAGAGAGATGATATTTGGATAATCGTTAGAGATGGAATGAGCTCTTGAGGTATTCAATTCAGTTATCTATTAATAATAATTGGTCATTTTGAGATAGAGAGAGAGAGAGAGCGAGAGAGAGAGAGAGAGAGACTATAGATAATAGAGTAAACAAAAAACACGGTTTTATATTTTATTGACCGCACCATTTAATTATAATGTGGAAAAGGAATCATTAATGTATTAATGGTTAAGTGGTGACCCACACACACACACACACACACACACACACACACACTCAGCTCTTCCTGCTCATTTGCTGAACCTGGCCGCCTCTTATTATGACTCATCAGCCCGGGGACAGACGCTCTGAGGCGGACACAGTTTGACAGTCCCTGCATACTTCAGCCACGGGGAGGCTGACAAAATGACAAGCGTTCTCTGTGGGAACGGTAAAAATCAGCGAGGACGTGCCGGGCCCTCGGCAGACACACGTCTGAGCGGACCGGAACAGTCGGACGAGCCGTCTCGCTCAAAGGAGCAGACCTCCACCGGAGAGAGACACGGTCTGAGACGTGGCTACCTTAACTACAGCTGTGTCTAAACACACGCACAAAACACGCCGTTTGACCACAGCTCGCTCCCATGATGCTCAGGGGTTTTTGCTGACTCGTAGCGTTCGCCTCACGGTAGCAGCAAACTGTTTTACCTTTTAATCAGGGACGCACCATAAATATGGGGCCGATGCATCATCGATCCTATCATGGGAATTTGTTATTATTATATATTGATCGGATAATGAAATCATAGTCCCGTAAAAACGCCTGATGACATCATACCGCCGTGTTTTAACTCATGCTGTGGAGGTTTTTCACCGTTTCTGAGGAAGGCTGCACGGTTAAAAACGTGTAAAACGTGTTCTGTAAACGTTCCCAGAGGAGGAACAACGCTCTACGTTTTAACACGACGAATCTTATATCTCACCTGAAACGTTGAGGCACGGAGGGAATAAGCAGCACGTTAAGGAAGAAGAAGAAAAAAAGAAAAAGGCCCAACGAGAGTCAGAGCATCTCCAAAGGACGCAGCAAACAAGGACTAAATCATGGCGGATAACAACCTCCACATGAAACAGACGTTGTTACATTCACAGGAGCGCTCGGGGTCAAAAGGTCATGCGGCTTTTGAAGCTACGTGCTTCCCGCGTCCGCGGCTCACCGATCGAACGGCCCCCTTTTATACGCCGAGGATCTGTCGGGGTACCAGAGAGCCCTCGCAGCATACGGGGCAGATTTTACACTACCTGCAGCCTGAAGTGTACACGGACAGGAAACGAAAACACCCCGATCCCTGCGAACAGCTGACCGATGACGTTAGCTCAGCTACAGCCGCAGCAGCAGACGTGACCTCCTCCAAACCTCCAAAAGTACACAGTTACAAGCAGTCAAAGTGACGTTCGGTCACATCCGTTCAGAGCCAACGATCTCAGACCCTACACACAAGGATCGCTACTTCAACCCTGGACCAGCAGGGCCAACAAGCAACGTCTCTGCAGCGGGAAAAGATGGACAGCAGTAAAGACCTGCGACGGCTGACTAGAGCCACGGGTGAAGAAGACCCGGACACATGTCAACAACAATTCACCTGCTGCGAATGTAAAATAAAATCCTCCAGGAAAACACGGAGGTCCAAAAGAGCCAAATGGAACGGGAGGTAGTTAGTTTAACTGAACGTTTTATCCTTGCCCATCAGTCATCAGATGCAGAGACTTCATGTGAAGTGGATCTGACTAAATACACTCTGCTCATGACGACATAATCCAACTAGAACTATTTTACAACTTTTTACCAGCTGTGTTAAAAAGGTGCGATAGGAATAAAGTTGTATTCATTTACTTCCTTCCAAGTAGCACTGCTGCCCTCTACTGGTCCTGCACCGCAATAACATACAACAGTCACATCATGACCATTTAGATGAACAAATGTTTCAATGTGTGATAAAAATACACCCGGTCATGATAATAGTGTGATTATGTTCTACTTTTAGATACGGGGATATCTCTCAGGGTCCCTGAGTCCCAGGACTCGGAGCCCGATGGAACAACAAATCCCGTTCACCGACCCTGGCCCAACTTGCACGTAAATACACTGCTCAAAAAAATGAAGGGGACACTTAATCATCACAGTATAACAGCAAGTGGTTTAAACTTCAGGGACATCAATCTGTCGTGTGAATCAGTTTCACCTGCTTTGGTGCAAAGAAAGTGACAACAGGTGCAACAGCAAGACGACCCCCCAAAAGGGGGACGGATTTACATGTGGTGGTTCTCTCTGTATCTTTCCTCACTGATTCTACTCTAGTTTTGTGTTCCGCTAATGTCCTTGTCACTAATTGTAGCATGAGGCGGGACCTGCAGCCCAATCAGGTTGCACAGGTCGTCCGACTCCTCCAGGATGGTACCTCCATACGCAAGAAGGTTTGCTGAGTCTCCCAGCACAGTCTCAAGAGCACGGAGGAGATACCAGGAGACCGACCGTTACACGAGGAGAGCTGGACAGGGCCGTGGAGGGGCATCAACCCAACAGCTGGACTGGTATCTGCCCCTTTGTGTGAGGAGGAACAGGAGGAGCACTGCCTGAGCCCTACAAAATGACCTCCAGCAGGGTACTGGTGGGTCTGTTTCTGACCAAACTGTCAGAAACAGACTCCATGGTGTGAAAGAGTCTGGAGACTCCGTGGTGAACGTCATCCAGCAAGACCGATTAGGAGGTGGGTCAGTGATGGTCCGGGGAGGCATATCCTTGGAGGGTCGCACAGACCTCCATGTCATAGTCAACGGTGCCCTGACTGCTGTTAGGTACTGGGATGAAATCCTCAGACCCATTGTCAGACCTTACACTGGTGCAGTGGGCCCTGGGTTCCTCCTGGTCCAGGACAATGCCCAGCCTCATGTGGCCAGAGTGTGTAGGCAGTTCCTGGATGTTGAAGGCAGTGATGCCATTGACTGGCCCTCACGTTCCCCCGGTCTAAATCCCATTAGGCTCCTATGGGACGTGCATCTGACGTCGCCAAGTACAGCCAAAGACTGTCCAGGAGCTCACTGATGCCCTGATCTAGGTCTGGGAGAAGATCCCCCAGGACCGTATCCGCCGACTAATCAGGAGCTCGCCCAGAGGGAGTGCATACAAGCACGCTGCTGCTCGTGGTTGACAACAGAAGAAGAAACAGAATTGGATGGAAGAAGGCAGAGATGCCTCTTTTTATCAAGACAAATCTCCCCCTAATGCCCTCAAAGTAGCTTAGTTTACATAAATGCAGTCCATTACTTTGTAGAGTTTCTGAGCTGTGGTAGGAAATGTATTTGGTTTGTTGATTTGTGAAATTGTGAATGCAAACTATGTGCCTTTTACACATGGTGGCAGATTAAACAGCCATAAGTGTTCAGTTTGATAACAGCCTTCATTTTTGTTCTGAGGGATGCACCAGATTTTTTGTTTCAATTACTTGTGTTTACATGGACGTATAATCGTATAAATCTTTCGCCTTTTACTAAAGATTTCCGTGGAGAGGAACAACAAGAGTTTTACCTAATTTTTTCATGTCCTGCTTTATTGTGGGACTTTGTCATCTGTTGAACGGAAATATAAATGTAGAGCAGATCCAGACACTTTACAGAATAAAGATGCCCTTTGACCTACTCCCTCTTTTATAAACTGCCGTCTGAGCACTGTAGTGTGAACCTTTAAAATCGAATATGAGCGCAGCTATGAGCTTTGACGACAATAGAAGTGATCACTTTACTGGTAGAAAGCAGATTTGAAGAAATTCCCTTCAAGAGAACCCACATATATATACGTTAAATCAATAACGTCTAGACGTAACGTTTTAGAACTGACTGAATTTCCTGTTCAACATGGTGTCTGGATCTGCTGCAGTAAGTAATTTTGGCCACTAGAGGGCAGAGAACACTTTGGATCACCAGCTGGCTGCTTTGAAGTTGGTCGAATCACAACGGTACCTGGGAAAATGTGTCATTTTCACATTTGTCTTGCTATTTTCATGAATTATCGGACTAGATTTGTTTTTGATTGTCAAAATGAAGTCGCTTGTGTTGTGCAACTTAAAACAAGAAATAATTTCAAAGGAAACAGGCGACCTACAGCACTGTTACACTGTCTCTACTCCAATGTGCTGCAGTACGTATCGGTGACCACTAGGGGGCATAAACACACGGGATCACACGCAGGGAGTTTTGAAATTAGTGTTGCTTTAAAATCCCTGAGGGAGAAAGCTAGGGCG
>OMNV01025524.1:0-14669 GCA_900303265.1 Brotula barbata
TGTCAGTACTGCAAAATGATACAAAGGTTATGATATTGCAGTTAGGAGCTTCACATCACAAAATATTACCTCATTTACACAAATTGGCAGGACAAGTGGGAAAAAAACAAGAAAATCTCTTCTCACCTATCTGACCAAACTCCTATTGAGAGCTTTTATAGGTTTTACATAGGAAAGGGGTGAGCATGAATATGACCTGAGACCTTTAAACAATGGAAATGACCATTTTGTTTTTTTCTTTTTTTGTTTAACACAGCTCTATTCATGAAGTAATAAGATATGTAAAGCTTTTATTACAGTACTTACGTAGAGATAATATTCCCTGTTTCACTGACACTGAGTCCAGATACAGTTTTGACTTCAATCTTTATGGGATTAGTGCAGACCAAGTCTGGGTTTGCAGTGTGCAGAGCACTAATGATCTCCCAGTCTCCTGAACCAGATGGGTCATCTCTGTTTAACCAGGTTGTCCAGCATCCTGAATCTGTAAACAAATAAATTCAAAATAATGATTAAGGCTATGGTGCAGATACAAGACATTCATACTTGTGGCTGATTCTTGTTGTTACCACTTCCACTATATTGATCTCATGGCTGTTATTAATCTCCTGATACTTATTTAAAATGCCCGAAGTTGAATTTTGAATGAACTTTGCTCGTACAGAAGTCATTTTC
Organism: Brotula barbata; assembly: GCA_900303265.1. Classification (NCBI taxonomy): domain Eukaryota; kingdom Metazoa; phylum Chordata; class Actinopteri; order Ophidiiformes; family Ophidiidae; genus Brotula; species Brotula barbata. The sequence continues at coordinate 676 of OMNV01025524.1, forward strand.
ACCTTCAGATTCAGTGTTGGTTTCAGCCATCCCAGCAGGAAAACCTTGGTAGCATTCCGTTGAAAATAAAGTACGTCAGTCGGACACTAATGACATAAAACAATAGATAATAGATTCTGTAGAATCTTGTAGTTAAACTGAACTTACCTAGAAACCATCCTGCAATGATGGCAACGCTCAACTGTTGAGAAATAGAAACATAACCACAAGAGAAAATATTTTAGCATCTTATTCAAAAACCAACACAGAACATGTTTGCTTTAAGAAAGTAATGGAAAGTAATATAAAAGATTATACATTACCCAGTTGATCATGACGGCAGATTATGTTGAACCTTTGAAAAATACATTGCAGATTATCACTCTTTTGTTTTATGATATGATAAAAATTTAAATTATCTTAAATTAAATTCTAAAATTATGACAGTAGCTCTTGAATCACCCTCAGCTTTCATTATAGATAGATAGCAGATATCATTAATAAAAATATTTCTTGATTGTGCAAAGAACAAAAAACACTCACTCAAGTTTGAAGTTGGCTGTTTTTTTCGTCTCGTTAGAGAGGCTCTCTGTGATGTGAACCTTCCTCTGTTCTGATAACTGTGCTTGTATCTAACCTAATTTATACCATTTATTAAATATCACGCCCACAAATATGAATTGATGCGCACACACCAAAAGAACAGCAATTCTATTATATAATGGAAGGACATGAATATTTGTTAGCTTGTTATATTGTTGGTAGGGCGAGGTCTTGGCACCGTATCAATGGATACTAATGAATACAACTCACCATTATTTGGATGCTGAAAGAAGCAGAGTGGGTTTTCACTTTATTTCTGTATAAACTATAGGTGTGTTGGATCATAAATTTGGTTTGTATCATCATGTTTGCGATGAGTTTGTGGCCTCGGTAACATGATAGTCTATGATATAGAAACGTCAGATTTAATCATGAATTTGTTGGAGCTACCGTGAGAAAACTGTCAAACAAGAACAGAGGTGTGTCCATTTATGTCACAGTGATTTAACATACCAAATAATCAAATACCTGCATGTGCAAATGACGTAAAGCTATTTAAGCATAATAAAAATATAAATTTACATTATTAGATTTAGAGATTACATTTTTATGATATACATAGGTACACAAAAACAGAAATTGTCTTCATGTGAAAGAGGATTTCACCTTTTATACAGTCCAGCCACACATTTGACCAAGTAAACTCTTGTCCTTTTGTAGTCTTGATGCTGACATCGTGAAATGGGTCATGGTCTTTTTAACAAGTTGGCCCCAGGCAGTCAGGGCCAACGTTAATACAGTACAACAGATACGATAATACTTTTTTGTCTGACCAAGGTCAGAAATATTGTTGCAGCGGCTAATTTTAACCTTCACTCTTTGAGCAGATTTTTAATTGGAGTAGTTTAGGTTTTAAAGTCAAGCACAAGCACTTGTACCAGGTTGTATCATAGTACTGCAGGACCCTCAGAATCACAGAGGTAAAAAGAACAGAAGAAGAATTTGTTTAGACGCCTCAGAGGACCCACGCCGGTGTGGAAACCAAACTCTTTGTTTTGTCCTTTTGCAGACGTTTCCATGTGGTCTTTCCATGAGAACCCATGGTTTTCCATTGCACCAAAGTGTTTATATAAAGATACTGTCTGAACAGAAACCTTATGAGAGTCAGATGGTGAGCCAAGTGTTATCTGTTCAATGTTCTTTGTGTTCATCACAAGAGCATTGTTATCACTCCAACTGACCACTGTGTTGCAGCCCAGGGTTGCTTGAGTTAATTAATAGTGATATCAGGACTGTCATCAGAATATTTCATTATGTATTGACTTGGTGTGTCTGTATGACCATCATCTGCATCAAATGTGAACGGCACAGCTGGTAGCTGATAGGGCTCCCAAACCTCAACACCATATATGCTAGAAGACAAGAACCATTTTCAGGGCCAACACACACCCCAGCCACTAACTGTTCAAGCTGTTGCCATCCAGCAAACGGTTCAGAACAATATGATTCAGCACCAAGAGACTGTGGAACAGCTTCATTCTCAGACCTGCAGCCTCATCACACCCCTCTCTGCTTTAACACAAACACAGAACAAACTCTAAGAAGTGTGAGCTTGCCCACACACACACACACACCCTCACACGCACATTAAGCACTGTGACTTATAAAGGCATACACACACCAACATCAGGGACTGCAACTACAAACACGAGTCGAATATTTTGTCAGTAAAAGAACTATAAAACAGCTATTTATTAAACTTTTTTACCACTCACCTGGTAATTTATAAAACCTGTAATACGTGCAAAACCTCTATTTTAAAGGCTGCCGCTATCACTGCTGTTTGTCTGTTTATTCTGTTGGTCTGGTCCTGGTTTATATACGTATTTCATATTTTTATACTTTTCTGTTGTTATGTTTAAATTTCTTGATTGCATGGACAGAAGCCATGAGCTGTTATATTGTACTTCAGTACAATGACAATAAAGATATTTCTGATTCTGAGTCTGCATTGTTAATGTACTCTATGACTGACATGGGCATGGTCAATCCTTTTGAGTTCTGACCAGCCACTCAGGCTCCTTACAATAAAAAGTAACAGGTTTAAATTTTCATTTGACCCAGTGTACTTATTGCACTTAATTTGCACTAAACGCCAAGTGCACTGCCATTGGTGCGTTTGTTTGTTTTTCCAAAGGGCGAAGACTCTTAATAGATAGATGCTTTATCCTTCTGGTTGTCGTAGTAAACGTCATTAATATCCGACATCCCTTGTATCTTGTGTTTTTGCTGTGTACTGCAAAGCAAATTTTCCCCTCGAAAGGACAATAAAGCTCTGAACAGAGGTGAGTGAAACTATAAAAGATATCTGATAAAGAGATTATATAAAAATATACAGTATATGCTGGACAGGTCAGTCTATCACAGGGCCACATAGAGACAGACAACTCAGTCACAGTCCTATTCACACCTATGGTCAATTTAGATACTCTAATTCACCCAAACTGCATCTCACTTGAGGCAGAACATTCTATTTTTTACATTCCAACACTGTATGAACAGGGTAATATTTTGGTATCAAAACAAAGTGATAATGTGGTGTTAACCTGTATGTGACCGTTGATGAACGTGGTTTCTGGGTTCTGGCTGGTAAAAAACACATTGAGAGCCACAGAAAGAAATTGATAGTGATTACAGTTAAAGGTTATACATTGTATGTTTTGTTATGGGTCCTGAATTTGTCTGCGAAAGTTATTATTCCTTAGTATATGAAGTCATGGGTCAAATGAAATGTTCTCCTCAGTGTCTATGAATCATACAGGGTTGTTATAGTTTGTGGCAGCTACTGCATTCTTTCTATGTATTAGTGGTTGATGATGAAAGCCTGGCAGCTAAGCTGCTGGGTGGAGAATCTACTGTTTAATTGTGAGTGACAGGGGTGCCATCAATTCCAGACAGCTAACAATCACAAGGTGTTATCATTTATTGAGTAGTGAGTAAACAATGGAGCACAAAACTTGAATAGCCAATATATAAATTGATATGTGGGAATACTCCCTGAACACTGAGCTCAGATTCTAGAACAACAAGTTGAGCCAGCTGAATAGCATATCAGCACATAGTGTTATAGTTCTCCTCCAGGGAATGTTCAAAGGGTTCCATGCATAGTCTCTTGATGTACAACATGAAACGTCCGTAACTACTAGAACATTAATTAACATTTATATAAATGCTAATACATCCATATATGAGCATTTTCATCATATTTGTGAGGGTCCCAAAAAGAACTTAGGTTCTATAAACTGCAGCTGTTAACATACATGGTACGAAAGACTTTACAGCACTTTGTGTACTACAAATATTAAGATCCTAACTGATCAAATTAATAACCAACTGATCTAAACAGCAAAATATTACAAGTAATGTGGCTCCTATTGAACGCCTGACTTCTTCGGGTGGTTGGGAATCTCTCATCTCCCCTTTAAGGCGTTGAATGGGATTTTGGGCTCTACTTTTTTATTTTATTAACAAACCATCTCATGCTATTTGTTCATCTGTAGGTAAAAATGTATTCAATTGCTGTTTCATACAGCCCAACTTCCTCCATTCCTGATATGTAATTTTCCGATGTTGGTATGGATCCTCTCGCTCATTTGATCAACATGTACAAAAGTCTAGGATGTACGATGTCTGGAATGTGTTTGTTTACTTATATTGAGTTCTGATTGATCACACGGGTTTTCTATAGCTGTAATTTCTGCTTTAATATTCATCAGTTCCAAAGAAGGTCATTTGTATTGTTTATCAACGCAACTAACAGTGTGTATGTTTTTATTTATGCCTTTTGAGAGGGTCAGTTTGAAAAATGTTCTGTAAAAGTAAAATTTATTTACTTTTATCTCCAAATGAGGAGAGGTTAATGCTACTTCAATAAGCACTAATTCCAGAGAGCTTCCCTGATTTGACCCTCTCCTGGAAATGGAGGATCAAAATGTTGTATTGAAGTGTGAGATTTTTTCCCTTCTGGTGTTTAGTTTTTCCTTCTCGTGGCCAGGCTGAGTACATTTTTATTTTCTGTAAAATCTATGCCGGTTTGCTGGACCATCCTTCCCTTAAACACAACCAACCATCCTTATGTGCAACATGCTGCTAACAAAGAGATCTGACAAGTCAAGGTTGTACATTGCTTTCTAGGACAAAGGTCTCTACAGACACATCTGTCCCACTTAACAGATGAATACTTGGATAAAACTGGATCTGCTGTGTCCTTCCTGTCTGTCTCTCTACCTATCACCATAATGCAAAAATGCCCAAAAAATATTTAAAGAAAGCCAATTATCATACATTTTCCACGACCTTAAAGAGTGCATCTCTGCATTGTGTTCCTGTCCACGATGTTCCAAACCTGAAACCTATTGATCATGCTATGAACATTACTAACTATGAATAGAAAAGAGAGGTTAATGTCAAAACAGAATGTCCCAGCAGCTTGGTGTGACACCAGGGTGTAACCATGACATTCCTGTTTCGTACTGTCTAATAGCTAATTGCTATTTGTCATACGCTGTCTACTGTTCAGACTACTGAATATCTAACCTGCCCAATACAACCTGTTTTTCTGGGCTGGTGGAGTCAGCATTTTTTAGATTACATACTGCATAATGTCTGCACAGTATGGCTGTGTAAATAAGCTACCCCACCCAGAAGTAACCAATTATAAGAGACATTTGTCATTACATAATCACCAACACACAAACAGAAATTTGTGACACATCAGCTTTAGTAGGGTGACATATTGTCATTTTCAAAATAGACGACTCTTGGAGTGGGAGGGTGGCTTGGTGGGGTCCTGTAAGTGGTGAGGCTGTGGTAACGGATAGCTGACATATGCCTCCAAAAGCATGACTTAAAATAACTAAATAACTTACATGGACAAATAATTGTACTACTCTATACATGTCCCTAACAAGTAAAAAATACATTAAAAAACATTGTTCACGTAACATTTTTTCATTTTTTAAATCAGCTGCTATAAAAGTACCATTTGACAGGCATTTCTCAATCCTTATGATGTTTTCTCATGGTCCTGCCTATGTCTGTGTCTCCTTGGATGAAATTCTCTCTTCCTCTCAGTCTTGTTTTAAGAAGGACAGACATATCACCATTGGCTTGATTCCAGAATATTCTGATCTTCTTAATAATAAAGCAATTGTACTCTTAGATTTTTACCCATTCATAAATTATACTTCACTTTACTTTGGCCTTGGGAAAATTTTTAGAAATGTGGTGCACATCCTCTTTAATAACATTAACAGCAGTGTGTTAACAGCATGGGTGCCCAATATCCCCATTTCTATTTTTAATCGCTGCAGATCTGTACACTGCAGATAATAATAATAATAATAATAATAATAATAATAATAATAAACGTGACAATCCCATTATTTATTTATTTTTACGAACGATGACGAGAAACGGAAAATATAAGCAGCACCCAGGGGGAACGTTTGGGACGGGAGCAATTGTGCCCCGGATTCTTTAATGGGAAACTTCCGCTGGCACCCCTGATGCAATCTTCAATCTGGATGACGAATTAAACATACCGTGTTTTCATTGGTGCTGAATTTTCTCGGTATTTTACAGGTTAGTTGCTGGTGAAAATGGCCTATTTCAACCTTAAAGTATAGATTTATTCGTTATAAAGATATTTCGATATAATTTTCAGCATTTCGGCGACATTTAAAATCTTTACAAGTCCGCTACCGTGTTAAGACGGCAGGTTCCGACACCGCTGTGTGACCTGAAAGTTTGGCGCGCATTTGGGTTTCTAACATCTGAGTATAGTCTTGCAGGTCGGACGCCAGGTTTAGTGTGTGTTTCACTTTGCACAGTGTTTTATTTTGGGCTCCGATATGTTTAATAGTTTAAGGGAAAATGGAATACTCTTAACTGCTTTAGATAATAAATCAGTTAAATGTCATAGAGCTGCACCTGTGTTTATAAAATGTTAATGGTGTGATGCATATATGGTATACTATAATACTTATATGGCATATAAGTATTGCAGTGATTTTTGGTTAAAGCTACTAGTTTTTTTTATTTATATACTATTTTTATTTATTTTTTATTGAAAACGTATTTCTTTGAATGTCCAAATGAAGTCTGTAAGTCCAGACCTGGAGGTTGTTTGCTTGAAAATGCCGTTGAGTAATAGGGTTGCAGCTCGAGTATTCTAGTGATTATTCCAACGATTAATCGAGTAAAATTCACCAAAATGGACATTATTTGCATATTTACTATTGCTCTTTAATAAAGCAAAGGGAAATTAAGAACAAATTGGTTTCCTTTTTACAAAAATCAATATTCTGGTTTCCATTTTGCTTAAATTGCATACAGGGCCATTATCTGATAACCCAAAACCATTTTGTCCATTTAAGTGACATCATACATTCTAGGTTTAAAAGAAAACGTTTTCTGAAATGAAAAAGCAAATAAATTAAAAAATACATTTCAAATTATGTTAAAAAGGTATGCATAGATAGGTACTTTGTTAATCCCAAAGGAAGGAAATTCAATTCAATTATTCAGTAATAATAATAATAATAACACCAACAGTAATAATAAATGAACTTTGCCAGTAAGTTGTGTAACATAACTTCTACAACTTTCAACCTAACTAGAGCTGTTGCGTAACGTCAGCCTTTACTGTCTCCTTGGAGGCTTTGCGGCATTTGTAGGAGGCAAAAACCAGTGGACAGGAAGATTGGAACAAGGATCCAGGCATACAACGTCTTCATGATTTTATGAGGTCAACATATATTGAAAGTTCTTCATGAGGCTATACCTCCTGAACTGCTGTGGTACCAATTTTGGGTCCTACTGTATAACAGAGGTGAAAATAATCCTTGGTCTATTAATTAAGAAATCAACGCCTGATAGAGTAGCCACTAACTTTTTACTCAAGATAAAAAAAGCAAAAAGTGTCTTTAACTCATTGTTGCATAGTATTCAAGGCCATGTACTGTTGGCTGAAGGGCTGAACGTACCTCAAGATTGCGATCTCACCTTATGTTAACCCAAAGACATGTGGAGCAATTGATTATCACCTTTCATTAAAATATTACAAAAATAAATCAAATATTTCTCCACTCCTCTCTTTCTGTAAATCAGAAAGTAAATCGGTATTTTATACATGTTCCTTTTCTCAAGAATTCTATATTGAAGCTCATTCATTCAATCTTTAATAAATTGACTAAAACCAATATCAAAAAATATGGTCTTGTCTCTGTAATACAGACTCACAGTCTATTAACTAGGCCAACAAACTTATCTGTCTCGCTGGTAAATTTCACATAGAAAAGGCTAGAATAATTCAGACCAGGCTTAACCTCACTCTATTTCGCATTGAATTAAAATATTTCTTTGACTCTGTAATAACAAACAAGAAAGCTGTTAAGACCTGTCAAATAACTGGCAAAATACTCAATAACAAAAATTATTTCATTGTGTGGTTTGCAATAAAAATGATGAAGCTATATGGTTTACATTTAAGTTTACATTTTCCTTGCACACATGGTACATGTATTGTTTTTAAGGTTTGTTCCCCTTGCATTATGTATTTCATGTATTATTTTTAAATTTTTTGATAAATGTTGTTTTTTGATTAGTTGTTGATTTTTTTTCATATATTTGGTATTAATGTCTTAACGTTTTTGTGAATGGTTGCTAGTGTGTTCATCTTCTCAGTGCTTCTGATGTGCTCATCTTCTCATGGTCCTGCTCATGTTTGTGTTGCGATGTCTCCCTCTGTTGTCACTTTTGTGTATTACTCTGTCTATCTCTTGCCTATGTTTGTGTGTTGCGTGGGCGTGGTTTCCCTCATCATCCTCCTGGCGTCCTGCTCATCCTGCACACAGGTTTTGGTAGACTGGGCCTCACTTCTTCTTCTCTGTACTCAGGATCACCTATCACCTGCCTGTGTGTCCGTGTGTCTGTCTGCTTGCCTGCCTGCCTGCCTATCTGCCTGCTTGCTCCTCATCCCCATTCAACCCCAGTCTGCATGCTCCGCTTCCTGCTCACATATACAAGGTAATGATTGACAAGCCGTTTGACCAATGGTTGCATTCAGATTGAAAGAAAGAAAGAAGGAAGGATACTTCATTGATCCCTGCAGGGAAATTAATTCATTGCATTTTAACCCATCCTGTGTGAGGACTGTCAAAACAATGTAAAAATACACACAGAATGTACAAAGAACACAAATGTTCATGTTGAACATGTGAAAGCGAAGTCAAATCCTGGATATTTTAGAAATCCCGTCCGGATGCATTTTGTATCCTAAAAAGAGGACATGTCCAGGAAAAAGAGGGTGTATGGTCACCTTATCTTTTAAGAATTGCTGTTAGAGTAGATGATGGGATAGATAATAGATTGATGGATGGATATCTTGTTTGCCAGTCTAATGAAACATGATTTTTTTGACTCATAATTTGATTTGATTCATAAGAAGTCTGTGGACTGCTGATGTGTGGGCTGGGCATAGGGACTGAGATTTTTATAGAGTTTCTATTCTATTGTTGTCAGTCCATTGGACGATATGGACGGTCTCATGTCATTTTGTCTTCAGCCAAGCCCTGTACATATTCCACAAGTAGGCCAATATTGATTGTCCACTCTCAGAGAGTCTTATAAGTTACAAAAGTAAAAGACACATAATAGACCATCAATGGAAGGGCGGGATTGGAAAAATCACGTGAAGGAAATTTATTTAGATGGATTTAATAATTCGCAAACAATAAATCAAAAATAAAAATTATGCTAAATACTGGAGTCATTGTCACCGACCTCCTGGGGGCTGCAGGCGATTGGTAGAAGACACCTGAGTTAAAGGACAGAGTCACTGATGGTTAAGACTGATTTCCCCTTCAGTGCTCAGAATGTTGAACTCAAGTCTGCCACAGTCCACTGCTTGTTATAATGCAAATAAAACAAAACATTTCCAGATTAACTGCCTTGGTGATGAGTGTAGCATGAAGATGGTTGGAATATGTTGGAATATGTTATTTTATAATACTTAAATTACCTCTTCTATTTTATTTTAAGAAGAACTTTCAAGGACAAAATTAAACATTCTGATGTTTTCCTGAGCTTATTACATTGCAATATTTTACATTTCATATCAGTATTTTACATTTCTGTAATATACTGGTAGATCTTCGAGCAGTATTGTAAAGTATTTGAAACAGAGTACACCTCATCAATTCAAAAGACTGAAAACACACAGGGACATATACATTTTTGTTCCAAAAGGGAGCATAAATGAGCCTTTAATCAAAAGAGATTTGTTTGGTAGTTTTTCTTATTGTGTAGTATTTATGAAAAAAATTAAACGGTGTGGAATAGAGTCATATGTTTGATTTCTTTTTCTCCCAAACCAATTATGCACACATGGTCAGCACTTAAACAGACAGCTAATGACTCACATATTTACTGCATTGATTTATTTATTTTTGATTGCGGCTAAGGCTTATATGTTCTTATATTGGAGATAAAAGCAATGGTAATTTCAAGATTGGTTAGCAAACATAGATAGATAGATAAAGGTACAAAGATACAGAATCACAGGTATTACATTTTCTTGTACAGGTCTCATTTCCTTTTGGAGTCATCGAAGAGACTGCATTACAACTACATCCAATAAAACCCTGTACAGATCAGGGTTCTTACGGTGTATCAGTTGCAACAGCTTCTTCAGTCACACAAGCTGGGGAAAAAAAAAAGGTTGTTAGTACTTCAGCGTATTATTGAAATACAAAAATGTTTGTTTGTGTGTAGTGTTTTACATAAACCAGGGGTGTCATGATGCCCATTTACAATAGTACACTTCATAATCAAGTTTCCAACATTATTAGTCTCCAAAAGATGGACAACGTTTGACGTATTTGACACCTATAAGGAACTAAGGAATGTTAATTACATTAACTTGTACTAGGGCTGAAACGATTGCTTGATTAACTCAATTACTAAAAATCACCTTCATTAAATCCATATAACTATATACAGCAAACTGTGTTATGCACGGATAATTACTGTGATTACAACGTGCTTGCACTGTGGTAAACAGATGTGATTTTATCATGCGGATTGAGAATGGAAATAGCAAAAGGGTAAACAGAAAAGACAGAAAGTGTGCCAATTTGGGAACATCTCAGCAGAATGCATCCATTCTATGTCCCCAGTTCATGGAGCAGACCTTACACAACGTAATGTGGATGTTAAGATAACGTGTCGTCTTTCCCGCATATTAAGGAAACATCCGCACCATCAGAGCGTCTCTTTTCTGCAGCATTAAACATTGCATCAAACTACATGGCAAGCCTCGGTTCTGGCATCTTGATATACTTTATCTACACTGCAAAGCTCCTTATAAGGCTTACATGCATGCAGAAACACGCACACACACCAGAATGTAGCAAGACAGGTGTATTCTCACAACTCGGAATCTATGATGTCGCTTAAGTGCACTAAATGGGTTTGGTTTATCAGATAAACTAAATATTGTATACAATTTAAGCAAGAAGAAAGCAAGAATGTTGATTCTTGTAAAGAGGAAACCAATCTGTTGTTCATTTGAAGATATCTGTCATATATTCCCTTTTGTTTTATTGGATAGAAAATGAATACACCTTAAAAGCTTTTACATCTTGCCTTGTTGCAGTCGGTAAATTTAATGTGTTAAAGTGGGACTTGTTTTTCCCTCACCCAAACTATACAACACACCATGAGAAGAGTGCATTTAATAAACAAAAGAGAAATTTCCCCCATTTCTCAAGTTCACACCACCCTGACTCAGTACTCGGTAGAAGCACCTTTGGCAGCAACCACAGCTGGTTGGCACACCTGGATTTGAAGATCTTGCCCCACTTTAGGAGATGTTTGGTTGGCTTCTACTGATGGACAACAACCTTCAAGTCATTTCACAGGTTTTATTTGGGATCTAGATCAGGGCTTTGACTCAATGTACATGTTGCCCTCTGTTGGCCATAAAACCCTGTAGGTTCTTCAAGGTTGCCATTGGATTCTTCATTGCCTCTCTGAACAAATGTCTTCTTCCCAGGTCATCTTATTTAGACGGAGGCCATGATTTTGGTAGACTGTGGGTGGTGACATATACTTTTCCACATTTTGATGATTTTTATTCATGTCATCTATTAAATTGTTTTGATTCCACACAGGTGTTGGACATTGAATTATTGTATGATCTTGAAGGAATCTGGTTATTCCTGAGATATAATTTAAGTAATGCCTCAGTAAAACTTTGAAATGACTTGAAATGTATTGTTTGTAGATTAGATTTATTTCATTTTAATTCAATGCTATAGGTCAACATAATCTGAAAATTGTTCAGAGGATGTTTATTCATTTTCTATCCACTGTACGAAGTAATGTCTATTTTGGTGAATTTTACTTCAGTTTTTCAAGTGAGTATTTCATATCTGATTACTCGATTAAACAATGCAATAATCGGTATAGGACTCGATTAAAACCTGGAACATTAAGACATTATCAGGAAAAATGCAGTTTCAGTTTGCGTTTTGACTATTTATTGGTATGTACTGTAATATAAGATATTATATTGTTCCCTCCTGACTGAAGCAGACAAGAACAAGGACTGTTTTGGGATGCGCAAGATGATCATTCCGATTGTGCAATTGTCTCAGAATGTGAAATTTTCTTTGTATTATTAAAGCAGCGATGTCTATAGATCACTCTCTAATGAATGGAATGGCCTTGACTGGGCTGAGTCCCTGAATCAAGCAGTTAAAGCTGAGATTAATCTTGTTTACATGAAATAAACCAGCCATCAGATTTGAGCTCATGGACATGTTGCGTGGCGACACAACCAACAACAGATGGTTTTCTCTTTTGAAGAACATACATTAAGGATCATGTCAAATCATCAACTATTATATCTGGCTAACTCCTTAACTCACAAACGAAAAACATGCCTCTGTTCAACGTTTACTGTGAGTTATGGTGGAAAATGGCATGAACAATGTTGCATGTGGATTAAATAGGACTGTAAAACAACCATGATAACCAATTAATTCCAGTATCTTACAATCACTATCACGTTTCTTAAATCTTCAAGTTTGTAAAAATCCAGTTTGTACCACTTGCCTGGAGCTTACGCCAACTGAGATTAAAAAACACAAGCATTTGGAAAAATGCTGGAAATAAATGATGACAAAGAAGGCTTCACTTTCAACAGCTAGAGTTGGAGCAGTTTTCCACTATGGCAAACTACATCAACTTCTCCCTTCTTTCTTCTCCACCAACACCAGAAATCAATGGGTGAACCAGAAGCCAAATCCAACTTCTCGCAAATTGAAACTGCGCATGAGAGAATCAAAGTAACAAGGTGCAAAACCTCAGGATTCAAAATTAAGTAAAGTCCAGAGTTGAACTTTTTCATGACAGAAATGGCACCACGTCTGTGTTTTTGAGACCATCAGAATTGTACCAAAAAACAGATAAATGTCAGACTTGCCTGGTGGATCGCAGAATTGCTGTGGACACTTGAAGCGAACACGAAAGTCTTCACACGTTTTGCCGCAATTTTGGTCAGCATTTTTGCACGCAAATCCTGTGCTTGTGTCAGATCTGTAAGATGATGTATAAAAATCTGTAAAATGCTGTGTGAAGGTGAATGAAAGTAAAGCACGACAGAAGACTTGTTCATGGGTCAAGACAACAGAATGTTTTTTAGTACATCACTTACACAGCAATGACGTTCCCTGATGCAGCTACACTGAGCCCAGATGTAGTTTGGGCTTGGATCTGAAGAGGTTGACTGCAGATCTTCCCAGGATTTTCACTGCGCAGGTGATCAAGAACCTCGAATCTCCTTTCCTGAGGGGTTATCTCTGTCCAACCATTGGGTCCAGCATCCTTCATCCACTGTCCAAGTAGGAGTTTTATAAGTCAATGTGCTCAAATATATAATATTCAAGTATCTGAATGTCATGATTCATTCATTCCTACGTGTACCACTTGCCTGTGGATCGCAGAATTGCTGTGGACACTTGAAGCGAACCGAAAGTCTGCACACTTTTTGCCAGATTTTTGGTCAGCATTTTGCACACAAATCCTGTGTTTGTGTCAGATCTGTAAAATGGCAAAAGTTCAGTCGTGGAGTGAAGGTGAATGAAAGAAAACACGACAGAAGACCTGTTCATGGGTCAAGAGACAGAATGTTTTTTAGTACATCACTTACACAGCAATGAGTTCCCTGATGCAGCTACACTGAGCCCAGATGTAGTTTGGGCTTGGATCTGAAGAGGTTGACTGCAGATCTTCCCAGGATTTTCATTGCGCAGGTGATCAAGAACCTCGAAATCTCCGTTTCCTGAGGGGTTATCTCTGTCCAACCATTGGGTCCAGCATCCTTCATCCACTGTCCAAGTAGGAGT
>OMNV01025530.1:0-14314 GCA_900303265.1 Brotula barbata
ACATCAAAGATCTCAAATCCAGCGATGTCCAGTACACCAATGAAGTACTGACGAGGCTGCTTGGTGTCCAGTGATTGGTTGATCCTCACCACCATCCACAGGAACATCTTCTCATACACTGACTTAGACAGAGCTCCGACAGCGTAGTACACCTTGAAGGAAATCCCATTATGAATGTTTTAAAAAGATTCATTTGTCACATTTACACGCAGTAGACAACATCAAAGAACCTAGATGTTAACAGGAGCTTTGTTCATTCCACCATTCCATTTACATGCAGGATAGTCAAACACCTTCCTCACTCCTGAAACAGATTCTGCTTAGATTCATCAATCTGTATTTTTACAAAACTGTCAAAATGTTTTCCTTTTTAAAATTAAGAACATATAAACATTTCATTATACATATTTCTTATTCATATTTAAGATATTTATCATGACTCCAAAAGTGCACTCCCTCGCAAGATCACTTATGTTTGTTAGATTCAGCTGCAACTGCAGCTTCAGCTGTTAGCTACAACATAAGCCAGCTAAAAGTGTTCCTAGAATTTCAGTGTATTTGTCCATGTAAATATTTCATGACAAATATCTCTTCTAAGATCTTTATGATGAGGAAAGAAGGCGTGCACTATTTCTCTCATACTCCCTTGTGTCTGACAAGTTTAACTACTGCTGCTACTTTTTATATCCCCCTCTATTTACACTGGTTCATATTTTGTTTCACTTGTTTAGCTCTTTTCTACTGTTAGCTGATGCTTCTGTTTTTTCTGTTCTATCCCCTCTGCTGCTGTAGACTGCAAATTTCCCCACTGCGGGACTAATAAAGGAAAATCTTATCTTATCTTATCTTATCTTAATACATTTTTGAATATTAGCAACTTCACAAGTAAGCTAAGAGTAACATTTCATACATCCATTACGCAATGGCAGCCATTAACGCATGTCGTCACCAAAAGTGCAGCAAAACATTGTAAAAAAGATTATGAGTAATGCAGAAAATGATACTTCATTTATAGCCTTAAGAGTCCAGCTAATTTTCAACCTGAATTCCCACTAATGTTTGGCTGATTGAGGTCTTAGTCGGACCATGCCATATGTCTGTATATTCCTGCCTTGTTTAGACAAATATCAGATGTTGTTTTGCATGTATACATAGCTAATGTTGCCTTCTTCATTTCTGTCATTTAAAGTCTTCGTTCGCTCCTACCTGCTGAACATTTTGTCCCTTGGTGACCCACTCATTTCCTACTTTGACTCTTGGGTGGCACAGACCTTTGATGAGGTCAGCAGAGTTCAGGCCCATCAGATATGCAACTTTGTCAGCATCTGAAAACATAAGCGTGAAACAGTTTCCTCAGTAAGCTTCGAGCCTGAATCCGACCACGCTCGTTATCTTGTCAGGTTGAATGATCGCTCACCCTCAGTGCCGTCCGCCTCGGCCTGCTCCTCTCTCTGTTTCTGCTTGAACTTCATGTTACCGTAGTGCATGATGGCACCGATCAGCTTGTAAATGCCGTTCTTCTCTTCCTGAGTGAAGCCCAACACATCAAAGGCGTCCTGAAGGAAAGAGAGAAAATTATTGGAGATCGACCAGCTTCTCTTCAAAATCATTTGATAAGCATTACATCCTTTACGCTCTATCGAGGCATTGTGAAGCGGCTTTGTATTATATTAATAAAATAGATCTCAATGTGTTCGCTTTAGCACTTTGTGGGATCGATCTGTGCCAGGCTCACGCATAAGTCTGGGGTGTGGATGGCATGTATGAGAGATCGACTCACATCCGTGGCCATCAGCTCTTCAGAATCATTGATGGAAGCGACCGTTGTCTCTCCTTGGGAGATGAAGGCGTAGTCATAGGGGTTGTTGGTGATGAGCAGCATCTCTGAAAAACATCACGTTTTGCATCAGTGTTGCTGTGCTGGAGGAAACTTATGTGTCTGCAGCATAAAAAAACAAAGATCTACAAAAAGTGACAGAAAAGTGCCACGTGCCTTTTTTGTTTCTTTTCTACACAGCATACTCATAAATGATTAATTGGTGAGTAATGTGAAAAGGCCCTTTCAATGTATCCCAAATCTTTTAATAACCCCGAACTGTTTTCCTTAAAGTTAAATTAAGAGGTTAAATAATACAATCTTTAAGTATTGCATGAGGAGAACTTGGGGTCACCAGGGTCCCTGGAATCCCCTTTGGCCCTGAAAATTGTTAGTGGATTTACCGAGCAGCTCAGGTTTCCTCTGAGACAGAATCTGGTAGAAGATATGATAATCTCTCTCAGCCTTCAGCTGGAAGGTGACACGGGATTTCTCCAACAGATCTGTACGATGACACAGATAAAGAGGTAAACTAACATACAGACAGAGACGTACAAAGAACGACCACAAAAGGTGTGTGTGTGTAAGAAAAGACCAGACTGCTTACACGTCTCGATGTCAGCAGAGGCCAACTTCCCACTGGCAGCAAAGTGAATCCGGATGAATTTACCCTGAAAAACAAAAACAATTTTAATGTTTGAGTTTCAGTTTAATTTTGGGCCATTTCTATTTTTTATTTTATTTTTATTGGGGAAGGTATTTATATTACATTAAGAGAAAAACAAACGACAAAAAAACTATTGGGTTCATGGATTAAATCATACATCCAAAAGGCAAATCAGCACCTAGTTTGACCCGAGGTCCATAAATGTGTCCCCAGGTGTGAGAGAAACTTATTTTTCATCGGGATTTACAAATATTTGCCCCATTATTGTCCAGAAATAGCAATTCTGCCTCCTCTTTGGCGGAACGGTGGCGGTGTTTAGCACTGTTGCCTCACAGCAAGAAGGTCGTGGGTTCTTGGGTCGACCTCCACGACCTTTCCGTGCGTTTCCTCCACCCACTGAAACATGTACGTTAAGTGAATCACTGCCGTTGTCCCTGACCAAGGCAGTAGGGGGAAGATCTGGACTTGGTCCCCGGGTGCTGTTGTGTGTGTATTTACGTGTGTGTGCCGCCCACTGCTCCTCATTGAGGATGGGTAAGAAAGCAGAGAGTTTATTTCCCTACAGGACTTAATAAAATACCCTTCTTTCCCCATTTATTTTTTAAATGTTGGGTTTCCATTACACACACGTCTCTAATAAAACAACAACAACAACTCCGATTCCCACCAACTCTAGCATTTTGGAATTGGAAAGCTTAATTATTGTACATAAAACACGAAGAGAGAATATATCCTGAACAAAACCAAATCAAATGACTGCATTCGTAGTGTCGAAACGATCATGTGCTAACTAAGAACGCCAACATGTAGTAAAATAAAGCTTCGGTACCTGTGGAGGTCCACTTTGACGCGGGTTCGCACTAACTCTCTCCCCTACGCTCACTCGGTCCTGCGTGGCTGTGGGCCCGTCCACGTCAGCCTCTGGATGTGTTACAGCAGTGATTCGGGTGATGTTCGGTCTCCCCCTTCGTCCCCCTTCAGCTGTATTGTAGGAACACTCGTCGTCTGTCTCCTCGCGTTTCATTTACGTTCTTCAATGCTTCCGCGTAATCTTGTCTTTTTCATGGTCCAAATGAATTTGTTTGTCCATCCAAATAAAGGTCCTCTTCCGAACTATAACTTGACTGTGATGAATCTTCAGGTGGAGTCGGCCGAACGCCCGGTGTTCTTTCAATCTGAGGATTTATCAGCTGACTGAGGTGTTGTTTGTTGTTTGTTGTTGTTTCAATGGCTCGTCAATAAACGTTATCATACACCTAGAGTCGCTGTCAGAGTCCTCGTTTATGGAGTAAGTCCTGAAGTTGTCCCCTCCTGGTCTGTCTGTTTTGAAGTCTTCGGTTGAATTGGTTCTGTCATGACGTCTTCCTCTGATTGCAGCTTCACCTTTACGTTCACAATTCGTCCCTTCGTCTCCTCTTGACTCATTTTAGGTTTATTTATTTCTTCTTTGATTTCTGAAAGTTGCTGCTAGTTGTCTTGTAGACGACCTCTTATTCAGGACAGTGTAGTATCCAGTCTAATCTCTCCCTCTTCTTCTTCTTCTTCTTCTTCTTCTTCTCCTCCGTGTTAGCATTAGCTAATGAGCTACAGCTAGCAGGCGATTCGCGCTGATTTTCGACGTTTTGTGTCGTCTTCTTGCCCGTGACTTTCCTCTGCCCGTTTTTCTTCATTATTCAACCCGTTTTGTATATTTTGTGATAGGTTTTAAGGGAGTTAAGTCATTTCAGAGAGCAGTTTGGTCTAAATTGTAGGGAGAGAATTCCCTCTTTCCTGACGCGCTTGCAACTGCACACCGGAAGTCCTCGGTTTTCATTTTTTACATTAAAATAACTGAATTTAGTTTCGAACAATATTTATTTTACGTCGGTCAGTTTTGGAATGTATCATTTCAGTGTCACTCTAGTTCTGTGGTCTATTTATTTTTTATTCATCATTTTTAATAAAATATTTTTGGGGTTGAAGAGGAACATTTCTACTCAATGAACATTGGAGCAAATACAGTCTTGCTGTTGTGTGAATGAGACTCAACTGGTCTTGCACTGAATGTTTAGTCTTCTCAAAGAGAAACGTCTGTTGAAACATCATCCCTTTCAGTGTAACAGTAAAGACATTACAGACACTCACAAATCTGGAGGAGTTGTCGTTCCTGATAGTCTTTGCGTTACCAAAGGCCTCCAGGGCTGGGTTAGCCTGGATGATTTGATCCTCCAGGGTCCCCTGACAATCAAGACACAATGATTCTTTATTCAAACAGATCTTAACAAAACAGTCCAAATGTCTTTTGGGGTTTTGTTTTACTCAAACCTTTTTGTCAGAGCCGGTGTCCTTCTTTCCACCAGCAGCGATGCTGGCGAAGTACTGGATGACTCTCTTGGTGTTGACAGTTTTTCCGGCACCAGATTCTCCACTGAAGACCACATTCATATCAAGAGTTTTGCAGAACCAAGACATATTTACACTAATATTTTTAAAGCAAAGGAGGGAACATTTGGTATTGTGTTGTATTTAAGGGCCTATTGGCTAAACCCACTTTAAGAAACTTCAAGTTTAATGAATGAACTTAAATGCAGTGTGTGTGCAGCAGTGCCATCGTCTGGCAACGTTAAGTCCTGAGTGTGGCTCATTTGGAGGCACAAATTTGTTGCTATTAGAATTATTTAGGAGCAGAAATAAGTCAAAAATTCACAGCCGGTCATGTTCATATTTAACAACACATCAGCAAATAATGTTCGTGTCTGACAAAAGTACATGAACTCACGTGATGAGAATTGACTGATTTTCTCTGTCTGAAAAAGAAGGAAAGGATCATTTAGTAAAGCAACAAATACAGAAAGTACACCTCCAGCTACACGGGACCACAAACACAGTTCCCATAAGCACCCTCTCAATCTCATTCCAGGTCTGAGCCAGTAAAATCAAAACTTTAGAGTAACTGAAGTTTGTGTTTACCAGTCAACATGTACTGGTAGGCGTTGTCAGAGATGGAGAAGATGTGAGGAGGAGCTTCACTCCTCTTCTTCCCTCTATAGGCTGCAACCACTTCCTGGTTGTAGACTGGCAGCCACTTGTAGGGGTTGACAGTCACACAGAAGAGTCCGGAGTAGGTCTGAGAAGGACACATTTTAAATTAGAAGAGAACGTCACAAACAGAGAGAGAATGTCCCCATCAGAGAGTTCCAGTCTCTACTTTGGATCACTCACGTAGATCATCCAGGCTGCGTAACGCTCTTTGAGGTTATACAGCACAGCAGGCTCATGAAGGAAGGTGAACATCGCCATGTCTTCAATTTTATCAAACTTTGGCGGGTTCTGAGGGTGGACGTCGCACTCCTTCACCGTCACCGTCTAAAAAACAACATTTTAGATGAACGCCGCCCAGAAATCAGAATCGTCCTTTAAAAGCCACATTCTGTACGTACCTTTCCAGATTCTGTCTCAGCGGTGACTTTGTCTCCGTCTCGGCTGATGACGGACGCCTTGGTGTACTCGGTCACGGGGTCGGGAACGAAGCATTCCTTCTTCATGTCGAAGGGCCGAGTCTGGGCCTCCAGACGCTCCCTGTCCGACTTCCTCAGGTACGAAGCTGCTCCCCCGAACTCTGCCATGGCAGCGTCACCCATGATTCAAGCTGTTCACGGTTGAACAGTCTTACGTCACAGAAGGTTCGCAAATGAATCCTTCCTCACATTATTACCCACAAAGCCGTTGGACCACTTTTTACTGAGTCTTTGTGACCAAAGTACTGGAAAACATATTTTAAGGGAGAGATTGTGGTCAGGATACAGAGCGTCCACGCCCCGTGGGATTTGGTTCCACGAATGTCACTCAGAGAGAGAATACTTTATCGATCGCCCCTCCAAAGGAAGACGCATTCATTTTAAGAGGATTTACGATTCATCACAACCTTCAGCTAAGACTAAAAGTCGCTCGGCCGTTACCCTGCTAGCCTCGCGCTCGTGTTGCAACATCGGCAATGACGGCTTAGTGGAACCGCAAGTTAAGTTCACAGAGGCAGACTAGAGTTGAACTCAGTGACCCGTCTGTTCGTTGTGTCATACTGAGTGTCATCAAGTGTTGTTGGGTAACAACAAGAAGACCGTTCTATTTGTAGCCAGCCAGGATTGCGGTATAGAAATATAAAGTAGCTCAACTATGTGGAACAACAGCGAACGCAGCAGCTGCTCGTCTTATTGGACTTCCGATGATCATTTAAGAGACAGAATCGGTGTTTTTGTTTGTCAGCTACCTTCAGTGTCATTATGACAAGAAAACAAAGACGGTTTTCAATCATTCCTAACGGAGTGTGAAATCATACCGAATTATTCATACACTGCAGAAACAAAACATTCATTTCACTTATTATTCATTTGATTTGATAGTAAAAATACACAGCAAAATGTTTCATGTTGCCCCTCTAATCCGTTTAGACATGAGCTTTGTCTCATGGGCTGGTAGCTACTTTACTGAGAGATGAATCTGGCTACAGCTGGACTGGATTCCATCCCGACTCTCTGGTTGATAATCTGCTGTTGATAAGTAGCCTCTTCGTGATTCTTTTCTTACCTTTGACTGTGTGTATCCAGCGCAGCGTTGAGCACAGCAACAATTCCTCCGTTAATAAAGCCTGTTTATCCGCCAAATATGGGAATGAAATTTGAAGAAAGGTTGTACTTTAAAAAAGCCTTCTCCTTATTGGGTGGAACACACGGCCGCTATTTGTTGCTTTCACCTTGTGACTTACAAGGCCAGGACGGCAGATGATGGGGGTGGGGGGCAAAGGCAGGCAGGGAATATCAAGTGAGGCGAAATATTATTAATAGTAATTGGAATCCTAAAAAACTCTCACATGCAATTCGGTCCAAAGTGCTGAACCATGAAAATGAAATAAGGATGAAAGTAAAAAGGGAAAAATGAATAAATTCAATTCATTAAAAATAGACAAACAACTAAATAAAATACCAAATAATTACATCAACAAGGAAAATTAATAAAAAATAAATCTCATAATGTCTGAAATGATGACTAGTATTAAAACTCCAGTTTGAACTCCTTCCGTTTATTTTCTCTTAAATGGTTTGACCTCGTGTCCTTAGGGACCAAAGTCATTTCTCTCATCCTCCCACTCTGAAACGTCTGATTCCTCCCATAAAAGACCTCCTTCAGCATCGTGTCCTTCAGGCTGGTCTTTATTTTCAGAGATGCTGCTTCGCCATTTTTACATCTTTTGATTCAGTTTCACAAAATGAGTGAATAAGTGTCAGTGTGTGCATTCCTCAAAGATCCCAAAAATGTGTGCATAATGTCAATATATCACCAGTTTAGAAAGTTAAGAGTGAACAAAGAGTAAAGAAAAAAATTCAAACTTAGGAAGGAAAAAGTCTTCATATTTTGAGGGGAAAAGTCAAAATAAAGTTGTCAAAATGCTCGAGTTTAAGAGGCATAATAAACAATTGGACACTATCCAACAACATGAAAGGAGGACGTGATAGTAATCTGTTACTTTGATATGAGTTAGATGCTCCACTTGAGCTGTCAAAGACCCCGAAATCAACAGTGACAATGTCTGAATCCCATTAATCAGTACAAATCTCTTGTAGTTTACACATTCTTAAGTCATTCCACAGAGTTCAGTTAAGGTCATTCATGTGTCAGCGTGACTGACAGCTGTAAGTCCAGCCAGACAAAGAGTTGCAGCTGTCGTGCTGCATGAGTTAAGGTCACTGTAAATGATGGCTGGGCCTTTGTCTTATGGTGTCGTCATGGCATTGTTCCCGGTCCTTTGGCCTTGAGGACAAAGATAACCCTGTGAAATTCTTGTCTGGATGTTTTCTCTGGGTTTGAGAAGGTCGACATACTGTACGCCGTGTGCTGTCAGGATAGATGAGGGCCAACAGGTGCGCCGAAAAAGAAGTTTTGATTCTATCGTGGAATTCTACACTTTATATGAATTCTCCTGTGAAGCTCATTTGAATTCATATTTAGCATGTGAAGATCCTTCAACTGAACGAGGTTAAGGCAGTAATGCAGTTTTTACTTTCATCTGGTCGTAGTAGGAAGTGATAACAGCATGTTGGTGAACAGTGACTCCCATAACTTCATGAAAAATCATACTGTCACAGTGAGATGATGATTTCATATAAACTTTTTGTCAAAGTAAGCAAAACTCTTTCAAAAACAGGGTGAAAAAAATAGTTTCATCATTTTTGTTTCAACAGTTGCTACAGATTTCCAATCAGCACCTGCATTAAGGAGCCTGCAGCTCAAAGTTAAAGATACGAGTGTCTAATGAGTCAGACGTATTTCTCCAAATAATCTGCACTGTTTATTTATTTATTTATTTATCTGTTCTAAGTTTTTCTCTCATCACTGATGCAAGACAGCAATTGTGAAAACTTTGCCTCAGCTGATCATTTGTATTTTCAGGTTTCTACAGTGCTGGAGAAATGACATGGAACTTTAAAACATGTTTGGAGAAATTTAAATGGATTTTTTTTTCCCTTTAAGAATCAGAAGTCCAGGGTCTGTGGATCTCCGCTCACTAACTCACACTGTGACGACCTGTTTTTACACAGTGTTCGGTGGAAACAGATGGTGTCTCAACAGCGCTGACCTTGATGTAAATAAGATACAGTAAGATGCCAAAAGGGTCGCAGGAAGACGACCTAACGGGATCTTACACGGTCTGATTGAAGCACTGAATTACTCCAGTTTATTTATGCTCCTTTAATCTCTCGGCACAGATCTAAAACCTCTGAAGGATGAAACCACAGGAGTTCAGCACGCTGCAGCAGACGTGACCTCAGAGCGTGAAGGAGGAGCTGCTGAGAGGCTCTAACGGGGTGAGTTGAAACGTTAACCTCCACCAAGGGGGTCATGTCTGTCCGTCAAGGGAAGAATACGTTCAATTGTAGTCATGATTGGCCCAGTGGTGATGCTGTCATAACGTTTGGCCTAATACTTTTAAATGGTTAGTCATAGAATCAAATTTAGATTTTTTTTTCCTTTTTTTGTAGGTCAGCCTAGTAAATGAATATCTGGATCAAACCACACAAAAATTTGACTACAGTTGGCTACCAAAGTCGAGTGGGTGTGGCGTACACTTATACTTATACTTACAGTGAATGATAATTGTAACCACAGTTTGTATACATGTGATCTCACTGCTAATCAAAAAAAAATCAATCCACCTGATGGGGGCGCTGTTATAAGTTACATTTTGTTAAGTTACATTTTGAAACTTGAGAATCAAAAGTTTGTTGGTTTGTCGGTGTTAAATTTGAGAGAGACTATTAGCAAGATTTGACCAAAACTTCTTGTCAGATTTGAGTGAGGTTGGACCTGAACCAGGGAGGAGAAGCTAAACTTCAAAGGCCTGATGGTCTGGAGACCACGTTGATGTTTTGGTCTGTAACTTTTGAACTGTCGTATTGTTTGGGCTCCATTTGTTACTGTTCAATGGCTTCAAATCTCATCCAAAATATATTGTAGTCCACCAGATCTTTGTTAAATCAAACTTGGGCTACGTAATGTTTGAAAATCACTAATGCACCATGATCAGAAATCATCATTTTTAAGAATTCCTGGCTCCACCCCCTTGAGCCAGACGGTCACCAGTAATCAGTGAGTTCCAACAAACTGACAAATCAACTAACGTTTGATTCTGTAGCATCCACTCCGACTGTTGATGTTGTAGCCACACCGTCAGGTATATTGAGGTGCATCGTACTGAGGTCACATGACCACCTAATTTGGTTCCAGTAGACTCGTATAGAGCCACACCCACTCAACTTTGGCAACCAGTCACAATAAAGAATGTCTAAAAGCAGATATAATTTTTATCCAGACTGGACCACACGTTACAGGTAGAACTGTGTGACATCATCAGGTTGTCCTCAGTCCTGATGGCCCATAACGATGACAGTTTCTACATGTGTAGAGGTCAAGGTGTGTGTTGGAGGTTTGGCACAAATAACAACTCTGCACAGTAGTTTAATGCACTTTTCTTTATTGTTTATTCGACAGACTTTCTCCAGAGGCAGACGAACTGACTGCAGGAGATCCCAAAGGTCAGAGGTCATCACTCCTCATCAAGCCCTTTCTGTGATGAAGAAAAACAGACAGATGAGTCAGAGAAGAACCACTCGCACTGCAGGATTTTAAGTTCATTCATCCATAATCTAAAGTGCTTCTCTGAGTCAGGGTCGCTCATGCTGCATGTTCTCCCCATGTCCGCATGGTGGTCGCATGGGGAGAACATGCAGCTCCACACAGAATGAAACAGGATCAGATGTTGACCTGTCCATGGTCGACGCCCCCTTTCACACAATGATGCTGGGATAGGCTCCGCCTCCCCCACGAGCGACCCTGACTTGGAGAAGCACTTTAGATTATGGGAGTAGCTGTTCACCAGCCTGTTATGACACCTCACTACCACCAGATGTCAGGAGAGGAAAAAATGGTAATTAGTATGAAGACAGACAGACAGAACATCAGGAATGAAGAACCCTATGATGACCGTAGAGATGTGTGTGTCATCTGTACCTGTTCAGACTGCAGCGGCCAGAACAACAAGCTGTAAATTGAAGAGTGGAAGCTGGAGTCTAAATGATTATTCTCGACAATCAACGGACATCTTCAATTTACAGCTTGTTGTTCTGGCTGCTGCAGTCTGAACAGGTACAGATGACACACACATCTCTACGGTCATCATAGGGTTCTTCATTCCTGATGTTCTGTCTGTCTTCATACTAATTACCATTTTTTCCTCTCCTGCCATCTGGTGGTAGTGAGGTGTCATAACAGGCTGGTGAACAGCTACTCCCATAATCCATCCATTATCTATAGTGCTTCTCCAAGTCAGGGTCGCTCGTGGGGGAGGCGGAGCCTATCCCAGCATCATTGTGTGAAAGGGGGCGTCGACCATGGACAGGTCAACATCTGATCCTGTTTCATTCTGTGTGGAGCTGCATGTTCTCCCCATGCGACCACCATGCGGACATGGGGAGAACATGCAGCTCCACACAGTGAAACAGGATCAGATGTTGCGTCACGCTCGGCTCTAGTAGCTTGTGTTGTGAGTGAATTTGCATTTTACTGAGTCTTCTCGGTCACTGTAATAAATTAATGTTCCTTGCCTGAGATTTAAAAAAAACTGCATTCCGCTTTACTTAATATTATACTAATCTAAACAATATTCCCAAATAAAACCTTTGTGTACAAAACCTCAGCTCTCTGTCTGTTTAATCTGAATTACATTGAACGTTGAGGACTGCAGTAGCACACTGACCTTTGAACCCACGTCACGGCTCTTGGCACGCAGCTTGTTGACCTGAGACTCGGCGATGTCGGCTCTCTCCTCGGCCTCGTCCAGCTCGTGCTGCAGCTTCCGGAACTTTCCCAGATGAACGTTGGCCTGCTCCTCCTACAAAGACACAAGGTTCAACTTCTGAGCAAACAGGTTCTGCTGATTGGGTGGAGGAAGAGGAAGAGGAAGAGGGCTGTTTTTGTTGACTTCTTATTTTTAAGGGAACTTTCTGCACTGACTGCATATTTGCAGCAATTCACTTCTCCAATTCAAATGTATTCAAGAGTGGGAACTATGAGTGAATTTGATGTCTTAAATGTATCCCAGGTGTACAGATTGGATTAACACCTGGATCATAGTGACAAAGACTCCATCCTAAAACGATCCGGACCGCATCTTAAAGCATCACACAGGCTGGACGGATCGGAGGATTTACACGTTGCTTTAACTCGTCAGCTCTACTTGGAAAACTAAACTGCACGTTAACGCCAAGAGTAAGTGGTCCAAGAAAAACAAATTCAACAAAAAGGCACATTGTAAACATGTCTCCTGGTGCACGTACAATAAAACTGAAGTGTAGTAAGTATTATTTGAGTGACGTAGTAAAAGGAGCCGAGTACTTACGGCCTCCTCGGCAGCTCTCTTGTAGGCTTTGACCTTCAGCTGCAACTTGTCCACCAAATCCTGCAGACGAGCAACGTTCTTATGATCCTCTTCAGTCTGAAAGGAAAGGAAAGACGTCTCAGAGTTCAAGGTGTAGGATGGCGGAAAGAAATTCATGTTTGACAAAACAACAACAATTAAAGTTCTATTTTGTTGACATTTTAAGGAAACAACCCTGGTTTTTAGCTTTTTGGTTTTGGTTTCACTACGAGAACGTGTTCAGGTCACCACCTACTTTATTTTCAAATCTGGTAACTTTTCTCTGGTAGATGATGTAAAAATCACTTACCTGGTATGTGAGCTCTTTGATGCGTCTCTCATATTTACGAATCCCCTTCACTGCATCACTGCTTTTCTTCTGCTCAGACTCCACTTCAGTTTCCAGCTCCCTCACCTGGAAATTCATGACATCATTGTCAATTCTCCAGTCCACCAATCAGATGACTGTCAGAACATCAAAGTACATGTAAAATGATACACTCACCCTGGCTTCCAACTTCTGCACCTGCTTCTTGCCCCCCTTCAAGGCGATCTGTTCAGCTTCATCCAGACGGTGTTGCAGGTCTTTAATGGTTTGCTCCATGTTCTTCTTCATACGCTCCAGGTGAGCGCTGGTGTCCTGCTCTTTCTTCAGCTCCTCTGCCATCATAGCAGCATCAGTTATGGCCTTCTTGGCCTTTTCTTCGGCGTTTCTGCACTCCTGCACCGCTTCCTCTACCTCAGTTTGAAGCTGCGAAGCGTCGACCTCCAGTTTCTTCTTCTGGTTTATCAGGCTGGTGTTCTAAAATGGTTGGGATTTTAGTGAAGAGAGGAGAAACATTATCTGAACAGGGAAGTTACAGCTACATAGAATCCTACTGCAGCAGAACGATGACCCGGTGTTTGCAGTATTCTCCAATGGTACAGTTACACGTGCCAAAAGTATCAGTACTTGCAAAGTCAATGCCAGCTGAAAAAAAGTATCGACTCATTTCTCTACAGTGTTGGTGGTACCAACCTGAAGCTGTGCCCGTATGCCCATATTTAAAGTCCTGTTAAAAAGTCATGTGCTGGTAACATGGAAGTAGGTGGTCAAGTCAAGTTCATTTGTGTGGCCCAATATCACAGCTATTGGTATTAAAATTTAAGTCCCTGTAAATGGCAGTGTACAGTTCCTGTGTTTTACCTGTGAGTGCAGTAGCTGCACTCTCTCGCTGACGTCCAGCAGCTCTTGCTCGGCGAGTTTGCGACCTCTCTCGGTTTGTTCCAGAGCAGACCTGAGTTCTTCCAGCTCAGCCTGAAGCAGGTTGTTGCGTCTCTCAACAATAGCGATGTTCTCTTTGAGATCATCGTTGGCTCGAACTGACTCATCCAGCTGAATTTGGCAGTCCTGTAGGAACGATGATAAGTACAGTCTTGTTTACAATGTGTTCAGTTCATAACACCAACAGAGAGTGCTGCTTTTTTTCCCATTTTCACCTTCAGGTGAGCATGAATAGACTTGAGTTGCTTCTGTGCCTCAGCTGCCTGTCTGTTGGCCTGGCTCAGCTGGATCTCCATCTCATTGAGGTCTCCCTCCATCTTCTTTTTTATGCGAAGGGCCTCGTTCCTGCTGCGACACTCTGCCTCCAGAGAGCTCTGCAGGGTGTCGATAGTTCTCTGCAGGTTCCTCTTGGACTGCTCCATCTCCTCGTCTTTCTCAGCTAGTTTCCGCTCAATATCAGCTTTAACTTGGTTGAACTCCAGCTGGGCTCTCAGAATCTTACCCTCTTCGTGCTCCAAGGACGCCTGGTAGAAAGGAGGGTTAAGACTTATACTTACATATAAATATAAATATGTGTTTATATATATATATACACAGTATATATATTTTTTATTTTTTTAA
>OMNV01025536.1:0-11691 GCA_900303265.1 Brotula barbata
CCTAACCTAACCCTAACCCTAAACACTAGGCCTAACCCGAACACTAACTCTAACAAACATAACCCTCACCCTCACCCTTACCTAATGTTACCTAACCTAACCCTAACCCTAAACCCCTGGCCTAACCCAAACACTAACTCTAACAAACATAACCCTAACCCTAAACCTAACCTAACCTAACCCAACCTAACCCTAAACCTAACCCTAACCCTAATCTAACTCTAACCCTAACCCTAACACTAACCTAATCTTGTCCCTGACCCTAAACCTAACCCTAACCGTTACCCTAAACCCTAACCCCAACCCTAACCCTAACCATAACAAACCTAAGCTTAACCCAAACCTAAACCCTAGGCCTAACCCGAACACTAACTCTAACGAACATAACCCTCACCCTAACCCTAACCTAACCTAACCTAACCTAACCTAACCTAACCCAACCTAACCCTAAACCTAACCCTAACCCGTAACTCTAACCCTAACTCTAACACTAACCTAATCTTGTCCCTTACCCTAAACCTAACCCTAACCCTAACCATTACCCTAAACCCTAACCCCAACCCTAACCCTAACCGTAACAAACCTAAGCTTAACCCTAACCCTAAACCCTAACCCCAACACTTACCCTAACCCTAACCCTAACACTGAACCCTAAACCATAAACCATAAACCCTAACCCTAAGCCTAACAACTAACCCTCAACCTAATCTTACCTAACTTAACATGACCCTAACCCTAACCCTATCCCTTAACCTAACCCTAACCCAAACAAACCTAACCCTCACCCTTACCTAACATAACCTAACTTAACGAACCTAAACCTAAACCTAAGCCTAAACCTAACCTAACCTAACCTAACCCTAAGCCTAAACCTAACCTAACCTAACCTAACCCTAACCCTAACCTTAATGACCTAACCCTAACCCTAACCATAACAAACCTAACCCTAACCCTAACCCTAACGCTAACCTTAATGACCTAACCCTAACCCTAAACACTAACTTCAACCCTAAACCCTAACCTTAACCCTAACCATAACCATAACCATAACCCTAACCCTAAGCCTAACCCTAACCCTCAACCTAATCTTACCTAACTTAACATGACCCTAACCCTAACCCCCCTTAACCTAACCCTGACCCAAACAAACCTAACCCTCACCCTTACCTAACATAACCTAACTTAACCGAACCTAAACCTAACCCTAAGCCTAAACCTAACCTAACCTAACCTAACCTAACCTAACCTAACCCTAAGCCTAAACCTAACCTAACCTAACCTAACCTACCCCTAACCCTAAGCCTAACTTAACCTTACCTAACTCTACCATAACCAAAACCACCAAATCGCAGTTCAGAATACCGAGTGTAGCGGCTACTGGAACTTAAAGTAACGAGCCGCTGAGAGGCTGAGGTTGGGCATTGATTGCTGTTTGTCCGACACGCTGTCATAAGATTCGCTGAGATCAAGACTTAGGTTTAACAATGTTTATTAAAGAAACAAAACAACTTATTGTAATATGCACGAAAAGGAACGGGAAAAATAATCACGGCGATCAAGGTGGTAAAACAGCGTTCAACAAAAAATACGGCCACCCAACTACCCACTCCTCTCTTCTTGTTACCAAAAGCAGTGCAGGTGAACAGGTGAATTTATTACCTTGCCGTCACCTCCCATTTCCGTGTGACCTAATTATCACCATGATAGTGAAATAACAAATAATATGGAAAAAATATAACCAAAAGAATCACCATTTATCCCAATGAATCTATTCGTGTCTCCTACACCCAGCCTTTTTGGAGGACTTGGGTGGGTTCCTAGATGGGGTCCCACCAGGGGATTCCACTGTTTTACTGGGGCACTTCAATGCTCACTTTGGCAACGCTCTTGGCTATTTCACAGGATTTTATATGGAACAAAGTGTTTTATGAAACCACTCTATGAGACCATCAGTGCGGGGATGGACGTTGGTTCTGATGGATTGGATCCCCAATAACCTTCTGGATATCGGGCTGCAAATTCAACCAGGACAAATGAAAAACTATATCACTGTGCCCTGCGATCTCATGGCCCAACGAGGTCTATGCCCACTCCATCAAATGGGACTTTTATTAATGATAACAGGCATAACCTAGGAATGGTCGTGGATTAACAAACTGACATTAAGGACAGGCAGCAAACTATACCACACATAACGATTATTATCATTTCTAACAGTTAAGAAATACAGACAGAAAGAGAAAAGGGTAATTGCGTCTTACAAAAGATGCTGCAATCAAAAGCAATAATCTCACAAATGGAGAAGAGGGTGGAGTATTTTATTTTTCCACTAGGTGTCACTCTTCTCCTTGTCACAATCAACGGAAGGCTGAATCTGCGGTGACGTTTGCATCACGTTTACATGTTTATAACGCCGGCCTACATTCAGCTGGAAAATAAAACCACCCCTGCAATGATACTGGCAATAATAATAATGAAACAATTGTCGATATAATTGAATAATATTTTTTTGTGCGTACTGTATATCCCTTGGACTTTTTTTTAGCCCTTCTTGCGGAACTTTAGTTTTGTGTGCGACGGCGGAATGTTTTAGCTGAAGGACCTGAGACACACGAACTAGTTGGGGGCCGCCAGAAACTAGATCAGTTGTCTATCTTAAACGTCACTAGATTAACCCAGACCGAGCGACCTCACATTAAAATAATAAAAAAAAACGCATCCTGGTTGATTGGCGCAAACGATCGAACGGCATTTTGACCCAAACGCTGAGGGTTTGGCGGCGAAGATGGGAGTACCGAAATTTTACCGCTGGATCTCGGAGCGCTATCCGTGTCTGAGTGAAGTTGTGAAGGAACATCAGGTAGGAGAGCACCGAGGATCCCGCTTAGCCACCTAGCATGGCGGCTAACAGCCTCACTGCGGGCTTTCCGGATGAAACAACATTCACTTAAATACAGAAACGTTATTTCCCTCAGGCCCCGTGGAGGGATTTGTTGGGAGTTCGAGCACCCACGGCGCTCTGATGATCCTAGTTTATGAATGGAGATCGATCTTATTGTTACACCGAAGCCGCGTTACATGGCTTTCACTCCACTGACAAGTATTGCATTATATGTTATTGTATTAAACAGTTCGCGCAGTACGTTCTTGTTTTCCTATTTTATAATAGGAAGGAAATAGACTAGTAGAGAGTGTCTCCGTGAGGTCTCTTACGTTGGACAATGTTTTTGTCTTTCTTCCACAAAACATTACAAAGTACCTTTTACTACAAGTGAAAATGGAATACTACTCTAAGCTTTGATATGTACCGGTTATAAGTAATATTTTGTGTACTGCTTGTATCAGCTCTGCAGTTAACATTAACATCAAAAATATTATTTGATGATAAAAAGAAATTAATACCTTTTTAACTATAGTACTGAGAAGTGGTAGGTTTAATATTTGCTCTTTCTCGGTAGATGCCTGATTACTGCAGCTGTGCAGGCATCTGGAATGTGGCCTGATGGGAAAGATCTGTCGATTGTCTGCAGTAAATCTGATGCAAAACTGTTAAAATTACTCATAGAGGATTGTGGGGTTTTTTTGGGAATGTTCAGGATGGTCCAACTGATTTGGTTCTTGTCTGTTGTTGTTTGTGGAGAAATCGAGATGCCAACACTCAGAAATAAAAACGAGAGATTGGTCAAAGTTTTTTGAAGTTAGAGAACTCCACATAGAAAATGAATGTGGGTCAATTAATCTAAATAAAGTTTCTGCCAAACAAATCTAATAGACCATTTTTTTCATACAAGTTTGTTTTATGTTGACAATTGTATGTGTAATGCAGCACAAAGCACAATGTAAACAAAGGTTAACATATTAAAATACAAAACTCAAACTGCCGATTAATCTGACATCTCCAACATGAGGAATAGGAATAAAAAAATAGGGTTTATTATTCAGCAGTGGAACTCCAAAAGAAAGAAATCAACATAATATCAATATCTGTGCAATAATGTAATTGTAAACTTAATCATTCAGTCTGTCCACTTACTGTACTTTGCATTTTTACCATTCCGTCTGTTACTACTGTATCTTTAGTTATTATCTGCTTCTTATTGTTTGCTTATCTGTTTTTGCTTTTTTATTCTTTATTTATTTACAATGTCCTGTTTTTTCTACTGATGTCTCCCAACTATCGTTAATGGTAATTTAATAAACATGAACAGAGACTTTTGGTGGTTTTGCCTTCAGGGCAGGGTTCCATCATCCAGATCAGTGCGTTTGTGCATGAAGCTAATGCTACTGTGGTACGCCATCAAAACGTTGTTAAGTGTATAAAACACTTTTTGTTTTGTGCTTATTTGAAGCACTCCTAAATTTTTGAAGCCGAGGTGTCTGTAAATGTTTACCTCTTTTTTTACCAGCCACCATGATTTTTATAACTGTAGTGTTGTTGACTGGAGCCAAAATTAATAACATCACGCGCACAGCACTTATGTACTGAAACTGGAGAAAAAAGTGTTTTAGAAATCAAAGTTAAATTCATAAACATGAGATGTTTTTGAAAATATTGATTGATTTATTAAAATATTGAATCAAATCTTGCATTTTCAGCGTTGACGTCATTGATCACGTTGACCTATCACTCCAGCTCTTATAACAAAGTTTCTTACTGTCTTCAGATCCCGGAATTTGACAATCTTTATCTGGATATGAATGGGATCATCCACCAATGTTCCCACCCGAACGACGAGGATGTCCACTTTCGCATCTCAGAGGAGAAGATATTTGCTGATATCTTTCATTATCTGGAGGTGCTTTTCAGGATCATCAAGCCACAGAGGGTGTTTTTCATGGCCGTCGATGGTGTGGCACCAAGAGCAAAGATGAACCAGCAGAGAGGACGGAGATTCAGGTACGTACCTTTGACTTTGTCTGTGTATGGCTGAACACTTTGAGGCGGGTTATGTACAACGTTTGGCCGGCTTCTCTTAACGTCTGATACCCGACCCTGTGTGTAGGTCAGCCAAAGAGGCGGAGGACAAGATAAAGAAAGCCCTGGAGAAGGGAGAGGTTCTTCCCACAGAGGCTCGCTTCGACTCCAACTGTATCACTCCTGGTAAAAAGGCTGCTTCACTAAAACTGTCACTATATTTACATGCACTCACTACTTTGTTTATGTATCCATCCATTTTCTGTAGTGCTTATTCATGTCAAGGTCCAGGTGGGGCTGGAGGCTTTCCTAGCAGTCAGACCCCAAATGGCAGGGACCGCTCTGGACAGGTCACCAGTCTATCACAGTGCTCCCACATCGGCCATATTCACATGGAACCAGTATAACCTGGGAACGCCTGGTCATTTGTAATCATTGCAGAGGTCGTCTGTGATTTTAAAAATTTTTATTCCAGGTGAATCTGCAATGTCTGGTAGAGGTGTAAGTGTGTGCGAAGTTTACATTCCTGAAATCAAATTAACTCACAAAATGTCTGTTAATGAAACTGTAGAAATATGAACCTGCTGCTATAATATGAGTTTATTTGAAGATTTTGCATGTTACTGATAGCAGCAGAGAGGTGAACAAGTCCAGACTGTTTTAGGCATTGATGAATTCATAGCACGATGGGTAGGTAGGTACTTTATTCATCCCCAAGGGGAGATTCTTTTATCACAGCAGTAATACAAGATCAAGATCAAACCAGGAATACGGATTAAAAACAGAGTCAAGATCGAACACAGTTCAACGATAAACTACAGTAATAACATCAATATGAGAATATAAAAAAAAACAGAAATGTACCAGAATGTGCGTTGTGCATAGAAGCGTTATACATAGTATTATAATGAGAATATGAAATGTACAGACTGTGTGTTACAGAACAAACATGTTGCAGTAAGTTTATATATAGGAATGATTTCCTGAACCGTTCTTTGTGACAGTGGAGTTGTAGGAGTCTGTTGAAGAAGGAGCTCTGCTGTCTCTGCAGTGTGTCATGGAGGTGGTGGGAGCGATTGTCTATGATGGAGAGCAGTCTAACATTTAACTTTAAACTTTTCAAGCGTTCTAAATCCTTTTCCATGCTGATATAGTCTATGCACACCTTACGAGCCATAATAGAAAGACTTTGACAGTCATTCACGTCTCTCTTGCAGGCACCGACTTCATGGCGAGACTTCAGGAGCAGCTCAAGTATTTTGTCCACAACAAACTGTCCCATGACCGCCTGTGGCAGGGTGTCAGAGTCTACCTGTCTGGACATGAGGTGAGTTGCTTATGTACAGCTGCTGAATTAAACAGAGTGAACAATGCTCTTTCAGTAGCAGTATGTTTGCCTCACACTTTTTAGTAACACTGCCCCAGTCCAGTCCAGTTTAAATGTATATGTATATTTAAATGTTACGTACAGGGCTCCAGTGCACTGTGCCAAAAGCTACATGTGCCATTACCAGCAGATGTCTACAAATCTTTACTCCCTAAGTGGTAATGAAACCCAGTATCCAACTAAATGAATAAAGAAAACAGTCACTTTGTCTCAGTTTACATTCTCAAAAAAACACCCTTCTTTTGATTAATGACAAAGTTTTATTAGTTTTTTCACATTGAGCAGACCTTTTTCCTTCCATGTGTTAGTATGTTTCTTTTTTAGTATGTCGCTTTGAGCTATGCTGTTTCTCTTACAACTTATCTGATATTAAATAGTGAATGCATGAATATGAGGGACCGTGGGGGCCCCAATTCACTTTAGACCTTCGTTACATTAGGGATGCACAACAGGATGGTCACATCATTGATATCGGCCGCTATTGGCTTTAAAAAAAATACCGTCCAACATGCAGGATTTCTGCCGATATGACAGGACGACAAAAGTACTGCTTCAATTTATGCATAAATACTCCAAATCGGCTCATTTGACTAAACACCCAACATTGACTCTCTGTTCCACGGCTCTCATGCACAGAGAAAGAGAAAGAAAGAGAAAGAAATTGTTATATCAAATACATTTTGCACAATGAATGAATGAATGTTACGTATATGAAAAAAAAAGCATTGTATTTCATGTCTGCCTCTGCCTGTAGGCCATTATGATAAGAGTAATAATAATGTAATAATGTAAATGGCTTTACATTGTTTGCCTCACATTCACCCATTCACACACACATTCATTCATACACCGACAGCCCAGGTAACCAGATAACCATGCAAGGCTCACTTGCTTCTCGGGAATTTACCCCAAACAATTTGGGGTTAGGATCTTCCTCAGGGTCCTTCGACATGTAGGAGCCGGGGATTGAACCGGCAACCCTTCGATCACTAGGTGCTCACTCGACCACCTAAGCCACACTAATAATGTGCTGAGAAAAAAAGTAGATACTGTATATCGTTATCGGTTATCGGCCAAATCAGTTACGGTTAGGGTTAGTTTTACTCTCGCATGCGTGTATATTTTACCCCAGTTATTTTTGCTCTTACATTAATATATATATTTGCATTCACATTCGTATATTTCTACTTTCATATATCTATATTTACTCTCACATTCATGTACTTCTCTTATTTTTGTATATTCTAATTCTATATGTGTGTAAGAGCAGAATATGTGTTTTCGAATATATGTGTGTAAGAGGTATCATGGAACTGGAAGAAGTAAGTAAGTAGGTTTGTGAGTTGTGATTGGCTCAGAACAGAGTTTGGCATCGACTTGGCCAATTTATATCATTATGGAAAGAAGAGATGAAAGTCTTGTAATGCTGTCATGCAGTCTTGTCCTCATCTGCTGAAATATCATTGCGTACTCTTGACTGACCTTTGAAAACTTGACTGACATGTAGCTAATATCATATTTTGGAGACCATCCATAGCTGTCAGCATGTGTTGCAGGATGTTCCTACAGAAGATCAGAAAGAGTTAATGAATGGCCACTTCAGGGCCACAAAGTTACAAATAACAATGCCTGTTTCCATGGTGATGCAGAAGCATATTCCTTGCCTCTTCATAGCTATTCTACAGCTGTTGGCAGCCACAAATGAGGTCTAGCGATCCATGTATGTCCTGCTCAAGGTAGTCCTACTTGTCTTAGTAACTCTCAGCTTTGGTCAAATGCTCTATTGAAGCGACCGGATAGGACATAAGATCACGACTGAACACTGGAAGTAATTCATGTGGCAGGTGTTTCATGTTCCACTGACGTGCAGGCATGTTCTGCTGATCAGTAAGAAGTTTCAAAATCTGGCTTTGGAAAGCGTCTTCATTTGCTGCAGCCTGTGGATGTGGTTTTGGTGATGGCTTCAGCTGTGTAACTGAGCTCTGCAGCGGTTCATGTGACTACTCTGGCCTTGCATGACTGGTGGGAGTGTGACTACTTTTAGGTACTTTTACTTAATAACCGCTTGGCTATGCAGCGGTTCATATCGTCCTGCTGGTCTTAATATTCCACAATGACTCGAGGCCTCCATGTCCCTGCCCTCGTAATGTGTGACTAATGAAATACAGATGACTGCAGAGATTGCAGATGACATACGTTTGTGTATACAGCACGTCAAGGCTAAGAGAGACATTACTTCATATCTATATCAGCTGGAACACATTCATTACATTTCTTAACCAACATGAACTAATAACATTGCTATTTGCACGCAGAAGTCTGGATAAAGAACTTCTTGGTGTAATATGGTGAGAGCCCACAAGCAAATTATCCACAGGCTCTCAACCACTGAAGGAATAGAAGATTTTAGTGTACTATTTATTAGCTGAAACCCACAGAAGGCGGTCCTCAAATGAATAGTTCACAATCCATGAACGCGTGATTGTTTTTATCTTTAATCTGTGTAGGGTAAAGTCATATCCACAAAAATATGGGGCGATTTGCATCCGTTTCACACGTGCGGATTTCCATCGGGGTTATTTGGCAGGAAAAAACTTTTTCTGTCTGTGGAATTCCATGTGCGAGCCTCGAAATGTGTCCGGCTCTCCGTTATACAGAGATAAAGAGTAATTGTACTGGCAATTATCTGACATACACACCGCTTGGAGGATTTTTTTTAAATAATCAATTTTCAATCAAAGGCAAAAGGACAGTTATTCACAGCTTTCCATTAGCGCCGTGTAATTACACACAAGTCCTCCAACGTATGTATTTTGTGTCTATTGTTGTCTGTGAACGAAGGCAGTCCCCTCCACCAGCTGTGTGACACACATTTCCTTATATGGAAATCACTCCCGGAGTTGAGGGGTGTTCCCCAGAGATGATGTGGTGGATAATTTTGTTGTCACAACATTGGAACACAAGAATGTGACATGTAACACAAGACTCGGTGTGTGACTCAGTCTGATTTTTATTTAGTTAACTTTTCTTTCCACGTCGACTTGAATTAAACAAACAAACAAATTTTAATGCAACCGTCCGCATTCATGTGCCTAACAAGCAGAGTGCAAGTGCAGCGTGTCTGAATACTGCCCTCTTTAAATAGCAGCAAAACACGACGCAATAATACTTGAACAGCTTCAGTGCCACCTTCCCGACTCCGTAGGTATTAAGATATGATTGTTTAAAGTGTGATTGTCTCTCTCTGTAGACACCAGGAGAGGGAGAACATAAAATCATGGAATTTATTCGCTCTGAGAACGCCAAGGCAGATCACAACCCCAACACGCGACACTGCCTGTATGGCCTGGATGCAGACCTGGTAAGTGTGTGTGTATGTGGCTTTAACTGAGACTAGGACCTGCATCAGCACTCATCCCTGTGGATATGGGCCAGTTTAGGCATACTGTAAGTTTTTGTGTTGTAGATCATGTTGGGTTTGACCAGCCATGAACCGCACTTCTCCCTGCTCAGAGAGGAGGTCCGCTTTGGAGGAAAGAAATCCCAGAAGAGGTCCTTTCCTTTTCTTTTTTTTACAGTTGTCTGTGTATGTTGAATCCGTCTTTGCTCCATTTTCTTACACTCAACCTTTTCTCTCGTTTTCCAGGATAACAGCTCCAGAAGAGACAACATTCCACCTGCTTCATTTGTCTCTGATGAGAGAATATATTGACTACGAGTTCTCAGAACTCAAGGTGAGATAGAAACAATCCACATAATTTGAACAAACAACACCAAATTTAACAAACTGTGTAACATCTTTGATAAATAGTTTAAAGTGATGGTTTCGCTGGTTTTACTAATAATTTTAATTTATATGTGCCTTTAAGGACACAAACTAATGAATGAACCAAAAAAATAAACAAAAGAATAAACTGAATTAAGCAAGAAGCCCAGAGATGAGAACAACAGGGGGAGGCACTACAAAAGTGAAATGACAACATTCATTGCACTGCACAATGAAATTTCATTGAAAAATATAATGTAGAAGTAGTATAAAGTAGGAGTAATTTGTGTTGAACATTATGAAAATGTGTAAACTTGAGTTTGAGGCCTAAAGTGCATTCAGTAACCTGGATTTATATTGATCTGATTGGTGCCGCTGTGCACACAAACCAAGTCTGAACAACAGGTATTGAAACAATCTGTTTGTTAAATTGCCCAGAAGAATGATAGCAGGAAACACACTGTTAAAGAAATAAAAAGCTGGATGATGATTCGTCTCTCCAAGTTGTAGGCTGTATGTTAGCGTAAGTGAAATGTCTCTAAACTAGACTCTCTTCTGAGATGATTCCCACCGCTTAGCATTATCCACATTTAATGTCAAATGTATCTAAGAGAAGGATTTTGAATGTCGTCTATGGAGAATGTATTTGTGATTTCATCACCTACTGTATGACTCTACACTAGTATATATAATAGCAATTCACTGTCTGACATCTGACAGCTGATGTTGTTTCTGGGTGTTTTCCAGGATCAGCTCGGTTCTGACTACGATTTGGAGCATATCATAGACGACTGGATTCTCATGGGTTTCCTAGTGGGAAATGACTTCATTCCTCACCTTCCTCATCTTCATATCAACCATGATGCTCTGCCGTTGCTCTACAAGACCTACATCAGTGTACTGCCCTCCCTAGGGGGTGAGACACACACACATACTAGGGATATAAAGATTACCAATTTAATGGTTAAAATTCCTGACAGTATTACCATTTCAAATTGTAATCATCATTAACTCTGTGTTTGATTATTGCACTATGAAAAACTCTTGGTAAACACAGTCTAGCAGTGAGTCAGTCAGCCGTGGATGCACATGTGAATTATGTTGTGTGAATTTGTGTTGTGAGAATGCCAACATTGCAGGAAGCAGTGACAGAAAAGTGTGTGTAGCAGTATTATTTATTTCAACATTTCAGCACATTTTGAAAATACTGTGATAATATTGATAACCGTGATCATTTTGAAATGAAAGTTTCATCCCATTACCTTTCTAACACACACAGACACACAAACACATTAAAGAACACTAACTGTCAATAAGAGATAGACTGTTGCATATAAATAATCTTATGATGGGGGAGTCCGTTGTGTTGTTTGTGCTTTAAAATATGGCTTGCATAAAGCAAGACAAAACTAATTCCTTCTCTGATTCAGGTTATCTGAATGAAAGTGGCCATCTCAACCTGTGCAATTTTGAGAAATACCTGGAAAAGCTTTCAGAGGTGAGATGCCTTCATAAATATATTCATAATTTGTTTGATCAACACAATTCCATTTGTAAATAGATACAGCTTGCGGTGTGCACAACCTCTGTCTCTAATGATGAATAATAACCAACAAGATCAAT